>CAJNOP010000336.1:192138-207000 GCA_905250075.1 Rotaria sp. Silwood1
TAACCTTGAGCATTATCGGAATCATACCATGCATCATCTTCTTGATCATTTTGTGTTTCTTATGTTATTCACTACGCAATGGTCATGACTAAATGAGTCACACACTACAAATAAGTTAACTCGATAGTAAAACATGGCAAGAACAAGTAGATTCAATCCACAATACTGTTCCTACTAGAGAGATTAGCATTCTTTGTCAATGTAATATATAAAGTCGTCTTAAAACGCGTCCTTATGGTTATATTGTTCTGGTAGAAGACAGCATTATCATTGACGAACTCTTTGTGATTCGATATAATGCTTATATTATAGTTCGTATCGATTTGATTGAAAACACAATAGAAAAAGGATCTCTTCTTCGATTATTTCTCGTCACACGTCTTAATTCAGAGAAAGGAATCGATAAAGAGAAACAAACACTATTTGAAGTATATCTATTCATGCCAGCATATATGTAAGTTCAAATGTTGACTGATATTCGTCAAAGTATTCTTTCAAACTCGTACAGATGTTTGACCACTTGTCGATTTTATAAGCGTACTGGAATTATTCTACAGTAAAATTCATCAATTCTATAAATAAAAAACAGTACGAAAGTATGTAAGAAAGGTGTAACACAAGTTTCTATATAGATAGAAATTAGCTTTGCTTATCATCGTTATCATAGTCAAAGTGTACTTAAAATCATTCCAATTACTATAAAATTAGTTCATTTCAGTGATCGATATTATCTTTGATGAGTAGAAAAAACGAATCATGTCAAGCTTGTTAACAGACAAAAAAGATTAAACAAAAAATGTGTTACACGTTTTAGTTGAATAGCATTGACCAACATAAAATTCGTCTGTAAAGTAAAGATTTAAAATATGATAAAATGTTTGATTTCATGATTAATGTTGAATACGTCAACAACATATAAATATTTGCTTATATACAAGAAAAATATTAGAGTTCGAACTGAACAAATTTTAGTATTTGCTAATTATCTGTATCTGTAATATATAAATTAACTTGAGATTCTAATAGTATTTTCGAAGGATGAAATAGTGTTTTAGGATTATTAGTCACTAAATATGTTTGATCTTTTAAGGACGATTGAACGTGATAATTGAGGATATTAGCAACATTTACATGAGCTATTGGATCGAGTATTAGACTTTTAGAAGATTACAATTCCATAGATGTAATGCCGAAAGTTTTTTTGATTTATATCACCAATAACGGGTATCCAATAACTATCACCTAATGTTCAACGAGCAATAACAAGATTATCTCGTAAAGAATCTAAATCAACACTTGCAGGATGCTACAATTATGTTGCTTGTGATCGCTAAATTATATTAAGTACGAGTGTCGCCTTTTTGAAATTTACACTCTACACCTACACCCAATTTTTGTTTTTACAAAAATGAGAAAAATATAAAATTTGTATATTTTATTGAAAAAAATGATAACTCAACAGAGCATTTATTGGCAGTTTTCTTAAGGAAAAAAAATCTCAAGTGTCGTCTATCAGTAGGAAAAAATAAGCTTGATTGATTGAACTAATGTGAAGATATTGATTCCTTTTTAATCCTAAAGATATTTATAGAATACTCTACATGCAAGTCATCATCCACGTTTGCATAGAAGCCCTCCTTATCCTATTCGTTAAAGTATCATCAATCATAAACGATCATCCGATCTTACTGCCCTCTTTCTGATTTCCAACAAAAAAAAAAACAATATTAAATATTTTTATATTAAAAAATATGTTTTAAAATATTTTTTACAATCTCTTCTTTTTCTAATCAATAAAATAATATGAATGGATTAATTCCCAGTCGTTTACCTACTATATAGTACAGTCATTTACCATGTTTTCTTAATACGTTGCTTGTCAGCATCGCAAGAACATGTTTTCGAACAGCGATCAAGCGCAATTCGACATTGAAAATGAGAATGAGGATGACATCACAACAGAACTATGGCAAGAAGCTTGTTGGACAGTTATATCATCATATTTCGATGAAAAAGGTCTTGTTCGACAACAACTTGATTCATTTGATGAATTTGTTCAAATGTCAGTTCAACGTATTGTTGAAGAATCACGTCCAATTGAATTTCAAGCACAAGCACAATATATGACAGAATCAACTAAAGCACCATCACCATCAAAATATATATTTAAATTTGAACAAATTTATTTATCAAGACCAGTACATACTAATGATGAAGGTACTCAAGAATTATGGCCAAATGAAGCAAGATTGAGAAATTTGACATATTCTGCACCATTATATGTTGATGTTAAACGAACGACAATAAAAGAAAATCAACCACCAAAAGAAGAAAAACTTGATAAATTACATTTTGGCAATATACCAATTATGTTACGTTCAACATATTGTCGTCTATCAGAAATGAACGATCGAGAATTAGCAGAAGTTCATGAATGTCCATTAGATCCAGGTGGTTATTTTATTATTAATGGTAGTGAAAAAGTTTTAATTGCACAAGAAAAAATGGCAACAAATACAGGTTGATTATATAAGACGAATTCATTTATTTACATTTTTGTTGTTGAATGTTCATTATTTTAGTTTATGTATTTTCAATGAAAGATTCAAAATATGCATATAAATGTGAAGTTCGTTCTGTATTGGAAAATTCTAGTCGACCAACTAGTACATTATGGGTTAACTTGATGGCTAAAGGTGCACAGGTTTGTGGATAAAAGAAAAATAAGAATTTTATAAAAAATAGCTAGTATGTTTTTTTTAATTATCTACTGTCCTTGACAAATCATGATAGTCTAAAAGCGAGTATAGAGTTCGTTTTAATTTCAATCCGACATAAAAAAAAAAACAGAACAAAAAGAACCAAAATACTTAGGCTTCTTCTTCATTCTTCCATCATATACCTTCTTCTTACGTTGCAAAAGCGAGTGTCGCGTAAACAAAAGAGAAAGAATGCTGATAATATGACGCGATGGTTTCATAGAGGAACAAAAAGAACGTTCTTCTGTCAAAAGAGCTCTCTTTTAACATGACGGTAGATGCGTAAAGAAAGACTTTTTTAATATCAAATGTAGATGTTATCAAGTTCTATTGTATACCTTTGTGATTTTAACGGGTAGCATCACGTTCGCAATGACTAATCGATGTGAAGCTACCACAACACGATCCGTCATCACGATCGTAGTGGCAATTGCATTGGACGCCATCTGTCACCCAATTACCGAAGCCGATAAGATGGCGCACACCGACTGACATATTCATGTTTTTTTGAGGAATACATCCAACGTGAATCAATGTTGAGCTATTTAAGCTTTCCCACCAATATCGTGTAAAAAAAACCTGTTGAAAAATCGTATGCATTCGTTTGCTGGGACATGATTTACATATCAATCGATGCAGAATAATGTGAGCAATCGTTGTATGATATCAAAAAATGAACCGGAGCATAATCAACTGTTCAATTGGTCGATGTGTGACTCAATGTCAGGAAATGAATTGAGGAGAGCTGTAAACATATAGAGTTGTGGATTGATGTAACGGTTTAAGCTTTATGACTGGTTTTTAATTTCCGCAGAATCCTTGGTGAGAAGGTAGCATTCAGTTCATGAACAGAAAAATTGAATGCTTCAGGGAATAATGTCTTATATATGGCTGAACATAGCCAATTGGAGATTGATCTAACGGTGTATCAGAAACTTTTTGTAGGAGAATATTTCATCGGTGGTGTTTTATCGGAGTTTTTGAATTACCGATTCAGACATGAGTCAGCATGGCGTTTTAGTTCGAAGGATGATGTGCTTTGACGATTAGAGTTTTTTTTATAAACCAAAAACTTTTTGGTATGTTTTAGGTAAAATATGCAACGATTCTGATTAAATGTTAAACCTATTGATATTGTACTGATACGTAATAGAACTTGATAATATCTTCAAAATGGACTAGAGGAAGTTTTCAGTTAAAAACCTATAAAGATGAGTGTGGGTGTATTACTCGTTGTCATTAATTTAAAGTCTACATCCGTTCTTAATAGCGAAATCAAACATCAAAGAACCTTATTAATAATCGAAGAAATACATAATAATTAAAATACGAGTCAAGATTAATCTCGGTAGACAATGTTTAATCGAAAGCAAATATTGTCTTGCTGAAGTTTTAGATCGTCCCTTCGAAACATATGTCTTTCGATTTATTCTTGAAAGAAAATACTGATGATTATTAATCGATAAATACCCTTTTGTTTGTAGCTAATGTCGTCACTAGAAATTTTTGCTTTTTCAATAGACGCTCTTTCAAAAGTCGGATACTAACAACGTTAAAACTTTTTGCACATATGAGTCACTGGTACCGAGTTATGGCCGATTTACTGAATTTTTGATTCATTTTAAGCACCTCTTCTTGTGATAAAGACATATTTTTTTCAAATTCAATATGTTGAGAAAAGCAGATTCTTTTCGGCTAAAACTTTCTGGATACCCACATGATTTTCTTTTTCCGAGAACTACTTGCGAATAGAAAAAAATGTCCATCTCTATTGATGTATGCTTTTAGTAATAGAAAAATTATTTTACTTGTGTAGGGTGCTAAAAAAAGTGCTATTGGTCAAGCAATTATTGGTATATTACCATATATAAAACGTGAAATTCCTATCATGATTGTTTTTCGTGCACTTGGACATGTGTCTGATCGTGATGTGCTCGAACATGTTATCTATGATTTTGATGACATGGAAATGATGGAAAAAGTAATATTTCAAAATTGAAAAAATAATAAAAAAACAAATAAAAAACAATTTTTTTTTTGTTTTATGCTAGATTAAACCATCACTTGATGAAGCATTTGTTATACAAGATGATCAATTAGCACTTGATTTTATAGGTGCCCGTGGTAGTAATGCTGGTGTTCCACGTGAAAAACGTATACGTTATGCTAAAGATATTTTACAAAAAGAAATGTTACCACATATTGGTATAACACAACATTGTGAAACAAAGAAAGTTTATTTTCTTGGTTATATGGTTAATCGTTTATTATCAGCTGCATTAGGTCGTCGAGAATTAGATGATCGTGATCATTTAGGAAATAAACGTTTAGATTTAGCTGGTCCATTATTATCTTTTTTATTTCGTGGTTTATTTAAACGATTGACTAAATATATAACAGCTGCTGGACAAAAAGCTGTTAATCGTCATCGTGAAGTTGGTAATTGGGTTATTCGAGCTGATATAATATCACAAGGCTTACAATATTCATTAGCTACAGGCAATTGGGGTGATCAAAAAAAAGCACATCAAGCTCGAGCTGGTGTTAGTCAAGTATTAAATCGTTTAACTTACGCATCAACATTATCACATTTACGACGTGTCAATTCACCAATTGGAAGAGATGGAAAATTAGCTAAACCACGTCAATTACATAATACTCTATGGGGAATGATTTGTCCAGCTGAAACACCTGAAGGACATGCTGTTGGCTTAGTTAAAAATTTAGCACTTATGTCATATATTTCTGTTGGTTCACAACCTCAACCAATATTAGAATTTCTTGAAGAATGGTCAACAGAAAATATGGGTAAGATTATTATTCACTAACTGAAAATCAACTTTAATAACAATGAAACTAAACTAATTGTCTGTTTCTTATAGAGGAAATAACACCATCTAGTATTCGAAATGCTGCAAAAATCTTTGTTAATGGTTGTTGGGTTGGTATTCATCGTGATCCAGATCAATTAATGAATACATTACGTCGTTTACGTCGTCAATGTGATATTATTGTTAACGAAGTATCAATGGTACGAGAAATTCGTGAACGTGAAATTCGTATATATAGTGATGCTGGTCGTATATGTCGTCCATTAATGATTGTTGAAAATCAAAAATTATTATTAAAACAACGACATGTTGATGCACTTAAAGATCGTGAAAGTACAAATTACGGGTAAAATTTATATATATATATATATATATAATTTCATTAAAATAAATTTCTTTCTTCTATTTAAATTAGATGGCAAAATTTAGTTGCTGAAGGCATTGTTGAATTTATTGATTGTCTTGAAGAAGAAACAAGTATGATTGCTATGTTACCAGAAGATTTACGACCAGGAGCAGAATCAAATTATTGTTCGACATATACACATTGTGAAATTCATCCATCAATGATTTTAGGTGTATGTGCAAGTATTATTCCATTTCCTGATCATAATCAATCGCCACGTAATACATATCAATCAGCTATGGGTAAACAAGCTATGGGCGTTTATATAACAAATTTTCATATTCGAATGGATACACTTGCACATGTATTATTTTATCCTCAAAAACCCTTAGCTGCAACACGTGCAATGGAATATCTTCGTTTTCGAGAATTACCAGCTGGTAGAGAAACTATTGTATATTAAAATTTTAAAGTCTTTCAAAAATTCTCTATATTTAGGTATTAATGCTATTGTTGCAATTGCATCATATACGGGTTATAATCAAGAAGATTCAATTATTCTTAATTGGAGTTCTGTTGATCGAGGATTTTTTCGTTCGGTTTTTTGGCGTTCATATCGTGAAGCTGAAAATTCACAAGGTGATCAACATATAGAAAAAATTGAAAAACCACAACGTACAACATGTGCTGGTATGCGTAATGCAGTTTATGATAAACTTGATGATGATGGTATGATTGCACCTGGTATTCGAGTTAGTGGTGATGATGTTCTTATTGGAAAAACAGTTACTTTACAAGATACAGAAGATGAAGTAAGGATAAATATATGCAGTTCTATGTTTGAATAGATCGAAAATATTCAGTTCGTAATCTGTGATAGCCAATACATAAATATCGAATGGATTCCTAATCCGATTGGATATTAGAGCCCGTCGGGTTCGAAAAAAGTTGGACTCAACTCTGCTTATTGAATGTTTTTTAAATCATATTGACAATGATCGATATTGAGTTTTATTTGTAGAATAGCAGCTGTCAGTTCAGACTCAAATTCAACGAGCTCTACTGGACGTTCAGTTCTATTTGATGATCAGATAGACTGTACACCAGGCTATCAGTCTGAATTGAGACTGTTGCATACGTAGCAAAATATTACCTCTTAACAAGCGAAAAACTAGTACTCTTAGTTTCAAATCTGAATGATATACTCGATCATAATAGGCGACAGAATGATTTCAGCCTAGTGCAGGCTCAACTTGAGTCTACCCAAACCTAATGGCTTTATTTTGTTTCTGATTTTTCTTCTTTACTGAAAGAAACTTTGCTTTGAGCATCTAATACATTTTTAAATCGTTGGGTTGAGTTTCGTAAATAAACATGATGCGTTCCAAAATTGGGATTGATTTTTTGTTCTGAAAAAATCACCTGAATTAATACCTATCGTTTGAGCTCATATCGAATTTACACAGTCGTCTCGATAAAACTAATCAAAGTCTATAAGGATTCATGTCCATGGGTTTAAGGATCTCAATGATAATCGTTTTATTGAATTTTCGATTCAACGTCACGTAATATTTTATCCCGTTATAAACACAATAACCTATAGAATACCTTGAAAGTTTCAGCTGACAAAGTATTTTTTTTTTGTCAAGTTTTCAAGTAAACTCAATTTTCGTATTATGCTTGTATTAAAAGACTATTAATTTTGAAAGTTCGGTAACTCGAGTGGGAATTGGAGGATATTTTACGGATCATACAATTTATCAATTTGCAATATATTCGACTTCATTTTTTTTCAATTTTAGTTAAATAGCAAAACGAAAAAATTTATTAAAAAAGATGCCAGTGTATTTATGCGTGCAAGTGAAACTGGTATTGTTGATCAAGTAAGTTCGTTTGTTGTCTTGTTTTTGTTTTAAAATACAATTCTTTTTTTTTAAGGTACTTTTATCAATCAATGATGAAGGTTTTAAATTTGTTAAAATTAAAGTTCGAACAGTAAAGATTCCACAAATTGGTGATAAATTTGCTAGCCGACATGGACAAAAAGGAACATGTGGAATACTCTATCGAATGGAGGTATCGAAAAAATAGTTCGCATAATAGAAAGATTTGAAAAAAATTATAATTTGAATCTATATCCGAGATCACTAATCGATGTAGTCATCTTTTGTCGAAAGTAACTTTCTTAATCAAATTTGAGAAGGCAAGAACAATATAAGTTTTTACTTAATGTTCGTTTCTGAAATCTCAAAACAAAAAAAACTAAATTTACTTTACCATAGTTCTATATAAACTTTACCTTCTATTTATATTGTGTACTATGTAATGTTAAATTTATTGTTGCTATTTCCTTTTTAAGGATATGCCATTTACTGCAGAAGGTATAACACCTGATTTAATTATAAATCCTCATGCTATTCCATCACGTATGACAATTGGACATTTAATTGAATGTTTACAAAGTAAAGTCGCAGCAAATAAAGGTGAAATTGGTGATGCAACACCATTTAATGATATTGTTAATGTTAAACATATATCGGAAATGTTACAGGAATATGGTTATAATTTACGTGGCAATGAAGTTATGTATAATGGAATGACAGGAAGAAAACTCAACTGTCAAATATTTTTGGGACCAACTTAGTAAAGATTTATTTATTTTTATATAAGGGATAACCTAGTGCCGAAGTCATATAATTTTGATAATCTAATTGTACGTAGATTGGAATTTGATCAAACTTTATTTTAAAAAATACCGTTATTTTTACGATAGTGAAAAATTCAAATTTAAAATTTCGATATTTTACCCAACTAGTGAGAAACTGTTTAGGTAGTTCTCTGTGTAACAGTAATTTCCATCCAGCTCTAAGAATTGGAATTGAACAAGCTTATCAAAGAATGAATATACCTTCTATCGAATTGGCAATTCTGCCCGCTACTAAAACATCTTCATGAATCTCCGCCAGAGGTACTTTCACTCAAATTATTAATATTCACGTTCACACCATAAATACATGGATGGATTGCTGAGAGAAATTTTCTTATACTAAGATATGTGAATCGAGAAGCGGTCATAGCTCTTTTCTGGTTAACATTGCAGCTTGCAGAGTTGAGTTTTCGCTGAGTAATAACTTAAATATGCTTCCAATTGGTTATATTATCATTTGTGTTCACTTCTGTTCACTGTTCTCAAAAACGAAGAAAAAAAAACTTCGTATTCCATTTCAAACGACTTCGAGACTACATGAGCGTCTGAGAAAGCTGGGTGTAGGTGTGAAAAAGTACTGTTACCATCAATATGACTGTTGGTGTTAGCTACACCCACACCCACATTTCATTCTCTTTTTATTTTTATTTGATGTGTTTTATTTGAGCTATCAACGACTTAAACATATGGTGGATGATAAAATTCATTCTCGTGCTCGTGGTCCCGTACAAATTCTTAATCGACAACCAATGGAAGGTCGATCACGTGATGGTGGTCTACGATTTGGAGAGATGGAACGTGATTGTCAAATATCACATGGTGCAGCACAATTTCTTAAAGAACGTCTTTTTGAAGTATCCGATCCATATCGAGTACATGTTTGTAATACTTGTGGTCTTTTGGCTGTTGCAAATTTAGCTGAAAAAACATATAGTTGTACACGATGTGCAAATACAACTCAAGTAAGACGATTGAATTAGTAGAAAAAAAGTGACCTTCATGTTTTTTTGTTTTGTTTTATTGAATAGATATCACAAGTGCGTTTACCATATGCATGTAAACTTCTATTTCAAGAACTTATGTCTATGAATATCGCCCCAAGGATGTTTGTTGATTAAATTATGTATATAAGTAAATTCAAATTCGACGAATTGTGAAGACTAACAACAAGATATTAGAAAAAATGACTTATTTGTTTTTTATTATATTAAAATACAAGAGAAAAAGTTATTTTTTTTTAGAGAAAAATGATAAAAAAACGTTTTTCTTTTTCAATAGTTGGCAAGTAATAAAATGCTATAAATAATGGTGCGGGTGTGGATACAAGTGTTTTCTTGATCCCTACTCCACACTCCTGCAAGGTGTGAGTGTGGATCTCCTATTGTAATATTTTCTTTCTCTCTTACTATCCTTATAACTGTAACAGTTCCGCTTGGGATACCACCGACAGCAATTATCTTTGGAAATTCAACATCGGTATCCGTTAAAATTGCTTAGGGGTCAAACACACTAGAAAAGTGAAAAAAGATGACTAACTCTAAATTAGCCACTTACATTGCTTATTTCAACTTTAACATTAATTCACTTTTCTAGTGTGTTTGACCCCTTATGCTCTTTGGAATTTCATTCCAATGCTTCTCTCGATTGTCATCATGGTTTGAGACCATTGTCACTTCATTCAGTTTTCGAGTTTACTTAACTATTCAGTCGTACTTAATAGCGCTTTCTCTGTATTAGATTAGAAAAAACTAGCCATTTTTTTTTATTACGATACTAATTCTTCCGGCATCTTTACGAAAAGAAGAATAATTTTACAAATAGATACCATCATAGTTAGACATCATGGCGAATAATATACGGATTTAGTTTTATTCTCTTCATACATGTATGGCTTAATGACAGATGATGCGAGATGTTTATCAGTGAATTATCAATCGTAATCGAACGTTAGAGGATTTTAGTAGTGTAGTTGATTATCTTAATGGATCGGCAGACTTGTACTTCCAACTCCAACGAACTTAATTTATTTTTGACAGATGGCACGAGCTTTTTCCTCAATGTATAATGATGATTTCTGATTTAGCAACATTTCTATCTGAAATTTTGGTTTTCTCTTCGATGTGAATCACTATGCAGAAGTAGATTCGAAGAGTAAGATGTTTTGTTACGATCGTTACATTGAAGATGATTGTATTTACAGCCAAATGAGCAAAGAAATGCATGTGGATCACATGTCACTCCATCTAAATATTTCAAATAGTATCCTAGAAACAAAGGTGAATAGCAATACTTTCGATTGTTATGTTCGTTAATAACACCTAGGCAGTCACCGTGACTATCACCAATCTGTTTGAGAGCGATAGAAGATCCATGTCGCATGTATTCTCTTTTTTGAAACTTTTCTCTCTCGTTGGCGGAAGATGATTGTTCTCTCAGAAGCAACTTCTTTGTATCATTATCTGAGGTGGTAATTATGGCAAAAAGGTATTTATTGCAGCATGGAAAGCTTCGAATTCGTGTTTTAATCCATTGCCATGTATTGACCTATTTTCTGTTGCATTGCTATGATTGTATTTCCACAGCTAAATATCAGAACTGTAGCTCAAAGCCACTGTCAATCGTATCCATTGATACAAAGAGAGACTGCGAGTCAATTTCAGTCACATCCATCAGCATAAACTTTTTTTTTCATGCATTCTGTATTAGTCTCAAGGAGCGTTATAGTGACTAATCACTAGACTTCACTACTTCCTCTATTTTCTCAAGTATTGTTTTTTGTTTCGTCTCTTGGATTTCTCTGTATGTAATTCAGATGTATCTCCATCTAGCAAGACAGAGATTCCAATGAAGAAATCGGAGAAGGGTGTGGGTGTGGATGGTTCTTTTCTTTCTCCACACCCACACCCTAGTTTTTACACTAGTCATTAGAACAGAATACATCAAAATTGTCACAGGATTCGTATTAATGTTATTTGAAATTTATTCCAAATTATTTCACTTCGCATATTGTTATTTTGGGGAATGAACAGTAGTCATGCTGACAAAAACTGACTGTGCAGAAAAAAGAAAGCTTTTTTGAAATGAGTCACGAAAGAGATGGTGATAATATCATGGTCATAAATAAAGTGCATCTTCTTCTTTCTGTTATCTATCTATCTATGGTATATAAATAGGATACTATTAAAGTAAAAGAATTTCATACTTTATATTTTACGTAACAAAGAAAACAAAGACAATTTAATGCTCTTTTCAAAAGAAAATCTTGTTTTGATCATCATCGAATATCTATTATTGTAAGTTCGACTTAACGTTCATACGGAATGTTTATTATTGAAAAGTTTTTGTCTTTTTAGTATAAATGACATTACAGTTGGTAACAAAAAACATAATTTGTTTCTTTATTTAATGTTTCCTTTTTTTTAGGCAAATTCGTCCCTGATAGTAAACAAAAACAAGGAAACTGTAAGTGAAATAATAATAATAATTGTACAGACCACAAAACCTATATCATGTCCATCCTGTGTCAGTAAATCATCACTTTCCAGTGAAACTGATGTCTTGATTATCTCAGGACTTTTTTCAAACACAGTTCTATCCTGGATGTTAGTTGCATTGAAGTTTTCTTTTTGTTGTAGGCCATGATGATCTTAAGTGGAATCCAAATGGTATTACAGTTGTTGGAAGTAATACAGCTGGAACATTGCCAAATCAATTAAATGGTCCACGAGGGTTATTTTTTCATCAAAAAACACGAATTTTATATATTGCCGATAGAGATAATCATCGTGTACAACAATTATTACCAAATGGTGAGGTAAAGACAATAGCTGGTGATCCAAACGGTAGTGAAGGAGCTGGTAATAATCGATTAAATGAGCCATCAGCTATTTATGTTGATGAAAACCAAAATTTATTTATTGCTGATAATAAAAATCATCGTGTGCAAAGATGGGAAAAAGATTCATTAAGTGGAACTACTGTCGCGGGTCAACCAGGAATTCCAGGTTCAGCTTTAAATCAATTAGATAGTCCTCAGGCTATATGGGTTGATTCAAAGAATAATTTATATATTGCAGATATGGGAAACCAACGTATAGTGAAATGGTCAACAGGTGAGCTAAAATATTTAAAAAATTGCTTTTTCTTCCTTATAATAAAATCCAAAATTATTCAAAATTGGACATATAATCCTTTACATCTAGATGAATATTACCCTAAAGTTTCATATCTTTAGGCCCAAGTATGAGCTTCAATATCTAACTTTGAACATTTTTGAATTGTAATAATAAAGAAGAAAAAACAATTTTTTAAAAATTGACCAAAACTTTTGACTCATTCTTTAGGTCAATCACCGAGTGTGGTAGCAGGAGGAAATGGACGAGGTAATTCACAGAATCAATTGAACGATCCTGTAGGTCTAGATTTTGATGAAGCAAATGATGATTTATATATTTCAAATTATGATGGTCATTCAATAACGAAATGGAAAATAGGTGAAACACAAGGTGCATTTATTGCTGGTACAGTTGGTCAAAATGGTAATAGTTCAACACATTTTTTTCATCCATCTACTGTAGCATTGGATAAAAATGGTAACATGTATATTGCTGATACTTATAATCATCGTATTCAATTATTTTGTCATGATTTATCACAAGAAGGTATAACAATTGCTGGTATAACAGGTCAAAGTGGTAATAAGAATAATCAATTAAATATGCCTCATGATTTGGCATTAGATACAGAAACACTTGATTTATATGTTTCTGACAGTAGTAATAATCGTGTACAAAAATTTTCTTTTATTTCATCATCATCAACAAGCATAAAGATAATAATGGAACAACAATTGATATTAATGTTAACAACAATCAGCTTTATCTTATTTTATTGATTATCTGTCATTTCCATTATCTCCCACTCATTATATTAGACAAGCAGACAAACATGTTTTTTTTTCATGTGAAAAGTTTCAATGATTAAATATCAGAAGATTCGATTTTTTTTCATAAAACATCATAATTTCATTAGAAAAAAACCATAGCAAAAAAATTAATTCTTAAGATGATTATTCATCACAATGACAAATCACTAAAATTTTCTCATACTTTGTCACGGGCATATATACTTATCGCGCAAAAGTCCTGGAAAAAAGTGTTATGTATAATATTGTTTCTAACGGCACTTAACAGAGTCTGTGATGTGAGAAAATCGACCAATATAAAGGAAAGGTATCGGTGGAAAAATTTTGAGATTTTGACATTGATTATCTCATTCGAAAGTCCATAAAAAATTACTTCAGAAACAAAAATATCAACTTATTTTGATTTATCTATAAGAAAATAGCAAGTACTTCACTTTTTCGTCTTCTTGGCTCATATCCTAAAAATCGATTTTTTAAATCCTAGTCGTATTTTGCGATTTTCTCCTCGATTGTTTGATGGTATCAGGCGAGGAACCTCTCAAATGATAGAGAATGATATTCTCTACAAAATTTCTCAATGCAATTTTTCATGAGAAAGGAATTAAGTTTGAAAAAAATAAGTGTACAATTCAAGTGATCAGATTTCAGTGTCATGGACAAATGTTCTATGAAAGTAAGAGATCCCAGACTGAATTTTTCATATGTTGTAGCCCTCGTCATGGCACATCTTTTGGTATATTCTCCATTGAAAAATTTCATCAGAAGGTAATAAAAGTTTTCGTCACAAAAGTTCGAATATAGCATTATTTTACTCTTCTAACATAGTACTAATGAATTATTTTTTCGTAAATACATCGAGAATGTATTTATTTGAATAGTTTCAAGTTTTATAATCGAAAAGACAACATGAAAATTGATGGTCCATGGTAAATTCGAGGGATTATTGAGCTGATGACTATTGAGCACCTCTCGATGTTTAATTGAACAAATCATAGAAACAAGTTTTACTACTTCTGTCTTGAGTATGACTTAGATATAAATATATATTTTGACTTATGAATTGGGCGTTTGAATGAGCTTACACACTTGTCAAATAGTACATACTAAAAATATTGTCAAGGATAGTAGCATCCGGAGAGTAGATGAAGCTTCGTTGAACACAATGAATTTTACTAATATAGATTACAAGCATCATGTTTAGAGATTCATTGAGCTGATATATCCTCCTGGCCAAAATAAATGATGCACCTTGTTTTTACAATTATCATTTTCTGCGTGATTAAATTAGTCTCATA
>CAJNOP010000337.1:0-100922 GCA_905250075.1 Rotaria sp. Silwood1
GATAAAAGAAAAAAGCTAACGCGCCGCTACCGCACCGCGGTGATAAACACAGAAAACCTACCGCGCCGCTGCCGCGACGCCACCAAAAATAACCATGCCGCGACCGCGCCGCTGCCGCGATGATTGTTAGAATAATGTTGTGAATTTTACGATCTGTGACTGTTCAAGACTAGAGCTGTTGTTACCAATCGATAAGATTCGTTGAATCTCATAGTTTTGCACTTGCAAACATTGAAATTCTGTTCGAATTCATGCATTTTTGCATTGTTCTTCAAAAAAACCTACCGCTACCGCGCCGCCACCGCCACAGCGGCAGCGGCAGCGATCGCGCCGCGATGGACATCTCTGATAGATATATGAATTTTCATTTCTTTGAATAAATATTTTGACTTGTTAGAAATTTAACTTCTGCTTTTTCGAAAACAAAATGACACCTACTCATTGGAATGCATTGAGATACTGACAAAAAACGGTAACAGTCTAGAATGTTCTTTAGCAAATGTCCTTGATGAAATGTCCCCAGATTTTTGCCCTTGCAAAAATGTCCCCCAGAGTGAATGCCCTTGGCAAAAATGTCCTTTAGAAATGGTCCTTAGTGGGATGGTCCTCGGAAAAAATGTTCTCCCTTATCAAAATGTCCTTTTACTAAAATATGAATAACGTTCGGTGATAATGTTAGTCAATTAATTTTATTTATTATAACGGAATAGTTTTCATTTTATTTTCCATTTGCAACAAAAAAAGAAAGTCCTTGTAATAATTCTTGTGCCGTAATTTTGTTATTGTTGAACCGATTATACAATTCTTTAGTTTGTTGTTCAGCAATTCTTGATTGAGATCGTTTGTTACGATGTCGCATTCCACTGTTTATTTGAAGAATCAAATCATGAACGGTGTTCACTTCTTTTCGAATTGAATCAATGAACAACCATATATTGGGATGAGTTTTATGTAAACGTCTTTTGAACCTGTGGTTAGGGTGTGTGTATGGGGTGTGGGTGTGGATTTAGATATATTTTATACCCACATCCACATCCACACCCACCCACCCCACCCACCCCACACACACCGACACCCACACCCACATCCACACCCCACACCCATAAACAACTTAAATATGTTGAAATATATTTGGATTACAGCGTCATCTATGTGTCGAGCGACATGATATTTAAAAAACAACAATTGAGAATGAGGGACATTTTTACATGAAAGACCATTTCTCAAGGACATTTTCGCCGTGGACATTTATTCTGAAAGACATTTTTTCAAAGACGAAATCTGGAGGACATTTTTTATAAGGACGAACATCCGAAGACATTTCGTCAAGGACATTTTCTAAAGGACATTCTAACATGTATTCCAAAAAACGAACGTGTATTGTCCATCATCAAATTAATAAAATTAGATGAATGGTCAGGTTACAAGTACGACGAAGATGATGCTTGAATATTAAACTTTTTTCAAGTAAAGAATGGTTTACGACAGATCAAATAATGAAAAACTATGGTTTTAACGTCAACAAATCACTATTTATGACATTTACAATTGGCGGTTTAAGCGATAAGAACATGATATTACTTTCTGACATAGATAATCGTTTTTTTGTGATAAACGCATAATTTGGTCAATATATCTTCGTTTAAACGATGTGACATTAAACATCGTTTCAATGGCAGAATAGTGTTTCCTCAACTAACTGGGTAGTGGGCTACGAAAAGTATTTGCGCCCAGGTCTTGTCTTGGCTGATTTATGGCCGTGTTAATGAATTCTTGATCTCAGATACATTACTTGGTTAGATATGAAATAAAGCAGGTTTCATGCAAAATTTAGCTCATGAACAGATCTTATCGTCATTAGATTGCTTCAAAATATGCATTTGAAATAGACGACACCTTATCTAACAATGAAAGAGTTTGTAGTGATGAGTTCAGAGGTTGACCATGTTCCGGTCAAATGATTGCTTTCACCGAGCCGCTAACGAATTTAAAATATGAGCTGCCATTGGCATGTCTGGACAGAGATCCTTGAATTTCAAGCTATGTGGCATTTAGGTATAAAAATGGGCCAGGGAAGGTTTTATCCATTATTGTAATGACGAAACATAGTGTTATTCGGGCCGATTATACGGTTTGTAGGGACTCTCTTTCATATGGCCCGAACAATACCATGTTTTGTACTTATACTAGAAGAGCGAATTCTTTTACTGGTTGATAGCAAACGCCATTTTCTATGAACTACAGAAAAATTTCACTCTACTATTATAAGGATGGAACTCAGGATTATTCGGACCATATGAAAGAGAGCCCCTGCAAATCGCATAATCTGCCCGAATAACACTGCTTTATCCTTATAATAGTGGAGAAAACCTTCGCTGATTCATTTTTATACCTAAATTTCACATACCTTGAAATTCAAGGACCTCTGTTCAGACATGCCAATAGCAGCTCATATTTTAAATTCGTTAGTCTCTTGGTGAAAGCGATCATTCGACGCGAACATGGTCAACCTCTGAACTTATCAGTACAAACCCTTCCATTGTAAGTACTAAACGATAAAAAACCTTTCATATCTCATGGACGAAGAATAGCACACCAACAAATTTGACTAAGTAATGAGTCAAGAGAAATCTTGCTTTCAAGTCAAAATTTCAGAGCCGTCTAATAACGGTGAAGCCTAATAATTGAGAAAATTTCACGCCAAACCTGTATCATTAGATCTTTTTGCCAGGCTGCTTGTCTAAGGTTGAACATTTACTAAAATCACGATAAATACGAAATGATTAGGAATATCAATGAATCATTCTAGCCTTTCACTAGTCGCATCAAGTTCCACATATGAATGAACTATGAACTGGCTCGACATCTAACAGTTAGAAGTGTATTCCCTTGCAGGCTTTCTACGATTTGTGAGACCTTTAGTAATCGTATCATTTGATACTGTAGTTACGATCAAGTTCACCACGGTGTATGTTACCCGAGGGGGAAAAAGCGAAGTTCAGACTTCAAGGCTTTAAGTGACTTCAGCAGCAGAGACTTCAAATTTTCAAAAGACTTCAGAAGACTTTGAAAGACTTTATGAGACTTCAAGAGATGTCATGAGACTTCATGCTACTTCACAAGATTTTTTGACTTCAGAAGACTTCATGAGGCTTCAGAGAACTTTACAAGGTTTGATGTGACTTCATATGATTTTACAAGACTTCATATCACTTCATTAGACTTCGAGATTGAATGAGCGGTCGAGAAGCCTTACAAATGGCATCGAATTTTTGTGCCACGCAAAATACAGAGTGATGTCATAATCCCGTTACACCTGGTATCCACCGCGAAACAGCAATTACCCCAAGGGTAATGACTATATGTGCTAAAAGTTGAGCATTTTGAGTGGTTTTGGTGTATTACTCCGGGGGAATGACGTCGTTACAGCAAATCTACTCAAAACGCTCAACTTTATAGATATATAGTTTATGTAAGGAGTATTGAAGTCATTACTCCTGTTCGTAAATTATAGATCGGGAAAGTGAATACACTTGATTACTCTGCGAGTATTTTGACGGTTGGCTCTCGATACCCAGTGTAATGGTATTATGACATCTATGGAAACACACTATCGATTAGATACATATAAAAGAGAATTTCTTTTCATAACTCAATGCAATAGTATATATATAGGTATAAACTCAATAATAAAAGAAAATCTAGCTAACATTTTTATTTCAAAATTAGTAAATTTTCAACATATTTCTTCTTTTTTCGTCAACATCAGACTAAATTCAATTCCAATCCATCATGAATATAGAACTTATTCATAAACATTATTCATAATTTCACCATTTTTTCAATGATAAATACTCATGGTAATTTGAAATGAAAATTTTAGATGCGTTTTCTTTCATTATTGAGTTTATATGTGCCCTTATATTGAATTACGAACATATTTATTTTCAGCAACACAGAGTATTTATTTTTGAAACAAATATTGAAATCATGAATAATGTTTATGAATAAGCTCTATATTCATGACGGATTGGAATTGAATTCAGTCTAATGATAAAGAAAAAACAACAAATACATTGAAAATTTATGGATTTTGAAATACAAATTTCAGCTATATGTAATCACGCAAAAGAGCTAGTAAGTAATTTGGATATATTGACTTTGTTAAAGAAACACCGCTTCTGAATTATATGATTTAAGTAAAAATATATTATCCAGAATTATATTGAAGATTAATTCAGATAATTATTCAATAGCTGATTCAGATTCATCATCAAATTCTGAATCTGGTTATAGTGATGAAACAATGGAAGGTAATGAACTTAATAATGATTGGTTCAATTGGAATGAAGAAGATCAAGATAAACATACAAAATGTTGATGAAATTAAAATTAATAGGATGGACTTTAATGTTATATGCATATTCGATTCCATCAATCCAGTATTGGAGAGCTCTTATTGTTAGATTCTAATAAATAATAAGCCTAAATTTATAGATAAGCAAACAGCGTGTTGGTTGTTGACCGATAAAGCTAGATGTTTACCGACTGACAGACTCTCACGAGTGATAGAAACAAACAGGAAAGACTAAAATTCTTCATAACATTGATATCTAATTGACAGAACATTGCGTATGGCAATGCATAACTGTATTAAAAAGAATTGAACTATTAACTATGCTTTCTGAAGTTCAAGCGAACACGATTTTTTTCCAGCAGACTGACAACACAATAAAAGTTCACATTTCTGCTGAAATAAGATCATCAAAAACCTTACGATTTCATTGAATTTATTATGAAGTTTTTGTACACTAAGTCTACGTTGAAAAATCCAGAAGACTTCATGAGACTTCAAGAGATTTCACGAGACTTCAAGAGGCTTTAAGAAAATTCATGAGACTTCGTCAGACTTCACCGAACCTCAAAAGCCAAGTCTCAGTTGTTCTCCCTCGGTTTTAGCTGAGCTTAGTGTAATATCTAATACTGCGGTATTTCGTTAGAAAACCGCGACGAGCAGGAAAATTTGCGGATTCGGTCTTCATTTTTTCTGTGAGCATTATTATTGGAGAGATTTATTATGGAGAACTGGAATTTATTCCAAAAATGTACTCGATCTCATAACAGACAAGCTAATCAAATAATTACAGATAAATTGAGAGCTTTCAATGCAATCGTAGAAATGCTTATCACAATAAGTTTTCTCTATTTTTTAGCAATTTATCAGTGTTGAATATCGACTTTCTGACACTATCGTGATCGTATCAATGACACTCGATGCAGAAAAACACGTTATGCTGTCATATAATTGGAATAACCAAGCTCTCGTATCCAAAATTCATGATATTCTAATTGATGAAGGTATTAAAGTTTGGATGGATATAAACGGAGGCATGGGGGATAACATCAACATCAGGTATGAGTCTTAACACGATGGTTTTTTTGTATGCTTAAATTTGTTATGTTTGTTTGGCTAGCATGGCTGAAGGAGTAGAAAATGCTACAGTTGTTTGTTGTTTTATGACGCCAGATTATCAGAAATCACATAATTGTCAACTTGAATTAGAATATGCTAATAAGAAAGAAATACGTATTATTCCATGTATGCTTGGTGATAAAAGTGATAGAAAATGGAAGCCCTCTAGTTGGTTGGGATTAATAACTGGTGGACTACAATATATAAATCTTCGAGATGATTCTGACTCAAACATTCAATTGAGAGCGAGAGAACTTATTGACAGAATAAAAAATCAATCTTCGGCTTCAACAACAAAATTAGTCCTTGCACCAATAAAATTATTTGAACCAATTAGAGACAAGTATCTCAAAGAAAGTCGAATCAAACGTACAGTCAATGAAGAAAGAAGTTTCCCTATTGAACAAAGTTACATTAATTTGGCTATAGTTGAAACGAAAGAACAACAAGAAAAAGAAAAGAATCTGGAAAGGAGCAAAAACAAGAAGCCAGGGCGAGAAAAAGAGCAAGATTATCGTCGGTCACATTATAATGATGAGATCCTCGGTACTTTTGAAGAGATTTATGGCACAAAAACCCCAATTGATGTCAAGAACATTTTTAAAAAATGCAACGATTACAAAAAGAAAGTTCTCGTGCTTGGGCGAGCTGGAATCGGTAAATCAACCTTTTGTCAATCTGTTACTTATCGATGGGCAAAAAGTGAAATTTGGCCTGAATATGAGCTGGTTGTTTTGATTCGGTTACATTCATTAACAACTAGTCGCTATCCACCTGGTCATAGTTATTCGCTAGTGGACCTTGTCAAAAAGGAATATTTCTTTAACCAAGCACTTTCAGAGAAAGAAGAAACAATTTTAAGAGTACCCTATGATAAAAGTAAAGTTCTTTGGCTATTGGATGGCTATGATGAAATTGCGGAAAACTTACCTACACATCTCGATGACCTAATGAAACAGTTGATTAATACAACTCATCATATCCTCACATCTCGACCATATGCAATTACCTCATCATACGATGTAAAAATGGAAATAACAGGATTCACAGATGACAATATTATCCAGTACTCGAAGCAGTTCTTTGATCAGATTAAAGATACATTACCAAATGCTTTGTCGGAAGGACAAAAGCTCGTGAACTTCTTAAAGGCA
The DNA here is from genome assembly GCA_905250075.1 of Rotaria sp. Silwood1. Lineage (NCBI taxonomy): Eukaryota > Metazoa > Rotifera > Eurotatoria > Philodinida > Philodinidae > Rotaria > Rotaria sp. Silwood1. The sequence goes on from CAJNOP010000337.1 coordinate 6,628, forward strand.
AACCCTAGTATGTGGGGTGTTGCTCATATCCCCGTGAATCTAGAACTCATTTGCAGCCTTTGGGGTGATACCAATTTGTCAGACACACTGACAATGACAACACTGTATGATAACATGACAGAATGGTTATGTCGGCGGCACTTAATGAAACAAAATATTAACCACCGACACATGTCAAAAAGAGATGTTTATGACCGATGTCATAAGGAGTTACGATTCCTAGAAACGTTGGCTTTCAAGGCAATGGAATGCAACAATATTATTCTACCACCAGAACTACTCCAGAAGACACAAAACGAGCCTCAGTATTCTTTAGTCGATTATTCACAATTACTGAACATTGGCATTCTCAAATCGTATGATGACAAGCCTACTGGTAATCAAATTTCAACAGAAAAACAATATTATTTTGTTCATCTCAGCTTTCAAGAACACTTTGCCGCACGTCACTTGCTTGAAACTCTTAAGAATTCTGATATACAGAAAGCAATCCCTTTTATCAACAACCACAAGTACAACCAACGCTTTCTTTTAATTTTTATTTTTGCATCTGGTCTGCTGATGCAACCCAATTATGAATCATGTATGAATCTATTTTGGTCAGCCATACAGAAAGAACCCTTAGACCTTGTAGGCTTAAGACACATGAGACTTATTATTGGATGCATTGATGAACTCAGAGAAGATGCAAGCTTTCCCCAACACGCCGCTTACATAGACTTCATCGCAAAGTGGATTGGCATATGCGTTTCTGCCAAGCCATATGTCATCACTGAACATTTAATACAATCGCTCCAACGAACAACGTTCTTAGGTACTGAACCGCGAATACAGAATCAATTAATCAAACTTCTCGAAAATCCAGACGAGTACATGACATACAAAATTTGCCGCATCATATCAATATTAAGGATATCCAACCCTTCGCCATGCCTTCTTTCTAAAATTCTCACAGCACTTTCGAATAAACACTGGATAATCAGAGAGACTGTATGTGAAATATTGAGGAATATGGGTGAAAAAGCAGCGCAGAATGACATAATTGTTGCCCTAATCAATGTGCTTACAGATGAAAACGTGAATGTCAGAACGAAGGCGTGTGAAGCCCTAGCAAATATGGGTGAAAAAGCAGCAACGGATGAGGTGATCACTCGCTTGATGAATGCGCTTAGGAATAAAGATTCGAATGCCAGATCGATGGCATGTGAAGTCCTTGGAAAGATAGGAGAAAAAGTAGCAACGCGTGAAGTGATCGCTGCCTTGACAAATGCACTTATGGATGAAGACTGGAATGTCAGAATGAATGCATGTGAAGCTCTCGGAAGCATGAGAGGAAAAGCAGAAAACAGTAAGGTGATCGCTAGCCTAATCAATGCACTTAAGGATAAAGACTGGGGTGTTAGACGAATGGCCTGTGAAGCTCTTGGAAAGATAGATAAAGAAGCAGCAACAGAAGCGGTCATGACTAGTCTGATGGATGCCATTACGGATGAAAATTCGGATGTCAGACAAATGGCATGTGAAGTCCTTGAAAATATGGGTGAGACAGCAGCAACACATAAGGTGATTGCTGGCTTGATGAAGGCACTTACGGATCAAGATTGGAACGTTAGAATGAATGCATGTCAAGCTTTGAGGAACATGGGTGTAAAAGCAGCAACGAACGAGGTGATCACTAGACTAATAAATGCGCTTATGGATGAAAGTTGGAATGTCAGACAGAAGGCGAATGAAGCTCTTGGTAACATGGGTGAAAAAGCAACAACGAGTAAAGTTATTGCTGGCCTAGTGAATGCACTCAAAGATGAAGAATCGAAAGTCAAACAGATGGCATGTGAAGCTCTTGGAAAGATAAGTGCAAAGGCAAAAACGAATGAGGTGATCGCTGGCCTCATGAATGTGTTTAACAATGAAGATACACGTGTCAGACAGAAGGCGTGTGAAGCCCTTGGGAGGATAGGTAAAAACGCAGCAACGAATGACATGATCGCTGCCCTACTCAATGCACTTACGAATAAAGATGCAGCTCTGAGACAGAATGCGTGTGAAGTTCTCGGCAATATAGGTGAAAAGGCAGCGACGGACACTGTGATCGCTGCCTTGATGAATGCACTTACGGATGAAGATTGGGATGTCCGATGGTATGCGTGTAGAGCGCTTGGAGAGATGGGTAAAAAAGCAGCAACCGATAAGGTGATCGTTGGCTTGATGAATGCGCTTACGGCTGGAGATTGGGCTCTCGAACAGATAGCGTGTGAAGCTCTTGGGAATATGGGTGAAAAAGCAGCAACAAATGAGGTAATTGCTAGCTTGACGCATATGCTTACAGATAAAGATTGGGCTGGCAAACAGCAGGCGTGTGAATCCCTTGGAAATATGGGGGAAAAGGTAGCAACGGGTGAAGTGATCGCTAGCCTGATGAGTGCAGTTATAGACGAAAATCCGTACGTCAAAACGAGTGCGTGTAAAGTCTTTAGGAACTTGGATGAAAAAGGGGCAACCAATGAGATGATTACTAGATTGGTAAATTCGCTTGCTCATCGAAAATTTGATAGTCATCAGGATTCAGCTACTATTGTTCTTGAATGGATCCTGTCTTCGTATTCTGGAGCGAAGGGTTTAAGTTCACAGACGGTGACGAAACTGTACTCATTTATTAGAAGAAATGAGATAATACACTTGACAGCAGTACCTTCAGAGAAATGGATAGTGGCATTTTTGGAGACGAGAAACGATGTCTGGCTTCCATTGGTTGCTCATATTGCACTACTTCAAGGCATTGCTGTGACTGTCGTCGATAATACTATCACGATCTACGACAATAAAGATCCATTTAAAATTAATGTGTCTGGGTATGGATTGGTGTTGACGTTGGTAAAAGCTTTCCGACAACAGAAGATGAAACTCGGAGACGACTTTACTGGAGTCAAAAAATCTGAAATTAAAACGGCAACATCATCATCAGTCTGCAATATTCTCTGATGGTACTCCAAATGATCACAACGTAGGCTTACTTTTTTGTGGTACTGATATTGACGAGTTCTGTTTATGGACTTCTTTCGTTTTGTTGTCATTATTTGTAAAAGTTTCAAGTCTCTAATGACTAAGAAATCAGCGCATTTGGTGACGAATTGGAGTGAGTAATCCAGAGATACAACCACTACTGGTAACCGGGTGTGGGTGTGGGTGTGGGTGGGTGTGGGTGTGGATGGGTATGGAAGTTGATATCTCATCAATAATCCGCCCATAGCCACAGCAACACCCACACCTCACACCCACACCCACCCACACCCTAGATACTTCTGTCTGTACTTAGAATAGAGATAATTCAAACACTGAAAGTGCTTTTTTCGGACTCTTTAATGGTGTTAGATGAAATTTATTACAGCTACTGACTATGCATCATGATACGTTCTCTATACATAGATTTGAATGACATATACAATGTATATTGATTACGAAGCGAATACGGGACGAATACATCCTGTTAATTTAGTCACTTGAAGAAGCACTGTAATGAGCTTTTATATGGTACATCATGTAAAATCGTTTGTATTTTACATTGTTGCATAAAAAAACCTATAGGGATATTTTCGAGATGTTTTGGCAAAATAGTCCGAAAGAAGATCGTATACAGCTTCGTTTACGTGTCGTTAAATGCTAGTTAGTAATCGCTCCGTAAACGTTTTACCATTTATACGTAAATACACAGTAAACAGATCTTCGTGAACGAAATTCTACGGAATACCGTAAAGACACCTTTTTTTATCGGTTAACTGACACATACGGTCCATTCTATCTGACCTGGGTATTTAAACTTCATGAGAGAAATACAATATATACAAAAATAAAAGAACTATTACCAATGAATCAATCATATATAAAATATAAATGATACACGAATAATAAAGATAATTTATAGTACAATAGAAACTGCACCATTAAGTAAATTATTGCCCGATCTGCAAATAGTAAATCATTCTGTAAGTTGATAATTTTAAATCAGTTCATGATCGTTTGTGATAATTAATTTTCACTTGTACAATTGCATTCATTAGTTATGGAAATCATTTAGAAGTCTCAAAATTACAAACACAATGTTTAATAGGTAGCCACGTATGTTGTTCAATTCGGTCTTGACCAAATTGGGAAGATAACTAATGTTGACTAAGTATTGATGAACTTGTTTTTATTTTCAAGATAGATCTATTTTATTAATATATTTTCGAAAAACATTTTGTCAACCATTTCAAATTAAAGAAATAAATAGTTATTTACTTAAATTAAGAATTATTTCAAATTCAATTGATCATGTTGATATATGCAGTATAGAAGCATTAAATAATTGTCAAAATTATTTTTTCAAATGTTATAAATTTTACTTTGCGTGAAATGATTCAATGCATCATATACTTCATTTACAAGCAATATAGATCATATTATTCCTTCACTAAAAGTTATCAAGATAGTCATTCCATGTTACTATATTTCGAATTTTATTGAATTTTATTTGAAAATTCATAAGATTAGTGCCATAAAACTATTTGATCCCCTTTCATTGACAACGAAAATAAAATTTATTCGTACTCCTAGAATAAGCGATATAAATCATATTGAAGGGTATGGATGTCAGTGGAAATTCGTTTCTGTCCAAATTGAGACCCATACTGACCCACATCCACATCCCTTCAAAAGCGAAGAGCGCCGAAGATATTGGCTATGTGCAGGATATTGTCTTGACAATCTAAACGAAAGGCTTGACAATGGTGAGTATCAAAATGGACTTTCTCTAATGGTTGTCTCATTGAAATGAATTTCAGTTGTATCGTTCTTCTACGTATTTTCTAATATGTTGTGTTGAAGATTCTCAAGAAATATGTTGAAAAATGTCAAACTTTCGAACATAAGATGTTTCTGTATTCGAGTGAGTGCTGAAACTGTAAGCGAGCATAGAAAATGAATTTGGTCTATACGTTTCTTTATTTCGCAAGATCCTTTCTAGTCATTTAAACATCCTTACAGATCAATGTTCGTCAATGAAGATCATGCGAAACATCTGTTCAAATGTCGGAAGTAACCTTAGATGAATCTATCATGCAACCTTCTAAATATTGTCTATACTATTCAACTGAATTCTAGTGCATCCGTTCATAGTCGAAATTATTTCAACAACATCAACTTGAATCAGTGATCTTGGTTGAAAGCAAAGAAAAAACTTCGATCATTTTACTTTTATTCGTTTGTCTCAAGACTTTTCTGTTTTTTGCATAAAAGAAATAATCAGAGTAATTCTGTTTTATTATTCTTAGATGATTGTTTATTAACTTGAATTGATTTATTGTAAAGTTCAGCCGCTTCGTCACATTCACCTTTACCTCGAGCAATTTGTGCAAGTTGAAAATAGAGCGCTGAATTGCCAGCTTCACTGTTTTTTTGTTTAAGTAGATTGCATACTTTTTGAGCTTTGTCAAGTTCACCAAGTTTGATCAGTAATTCATTCAGTCGATACCATCCTTTTGCAGTAGCAATTTCTTCTCGCATTTCAGCCATAAGTATACTAAGTTTTGAATTGATTTCATTTGTGATAGTAAGCTTGACCTGCCACAACATATTTTTATTATCGATTGGAGTAATGTTACCAATACGAAATATAGAATGTGTCGAGAAGAGAACTTCTTTTTCCGATTCGAAATCGCTGACTTTTTCGATCGCAGCAAAAGGAACCGCTGCCATTGTTAGATCAATAGTCATGTGAAAGACTACGCCCACTGAGTCAGGCTTCTTTTCAAGACCACGACGACTAAAATTAATCGATACATCTTCATTTTGACTAGTCGATAGGAAATTATTGAATGAAATCAATCCACCTTTCATCTTCTTCAATTTTTCAAACTTAGCTTTGGTAAACGTTTGTCCTCGATAGACAGTTAAGAATTGTCCACCATAGCTATGGATCGTTTTCGAGTGTAGCGTTTTGAGATCTCTGTGAAGATCACGAATGAAGAATCCCATCTTGAGAATAATATCTACATCAAGAGTACCCAGAGCTCGATTGAGCATGTGGTAAATAAAACATTCACAAGTGTACCACCAGGTAGGTGAATGTTGTCGATATTCTTGTTCAAATTGATCAATCTTTTTTAATTCAGCCTGATTGTCCTTGTACTTCTCGCGGCAATACTCAGCAAGTTCTTTGATAGATTTTTCATCGTTATCGTCAATATCCAATAAAATCTCTTTGAGTAATTGACCGTACATAAAATTTAAATCAGATTGGTTTAGATGTGTACTGGATGATGATGCGCCACTAGCCGAGAGAAAACTCATTGGCATAGAATCTTGATTAAAATTGTGTGTAGTTTGATACAATGATTTACAAATCATATCGATATGGGTGAGTATACCCTTTACTTTAGGCCATTCGGTCATTAGATGTTCGTAGCGAGCTTTGTTACCACAAAAAACAAAGATAGAATCGAGTTGAGCCATTGAATGAACGATGGGTATGACTTTTTCACCAAGACTACCAGATACAACCATGAAAGCTTTTTCGTCACGAACATTTTTAAGAAAATCCACACATGGCTCAATAGCAGTAAATGTATCAATGCTACTGACAATACGTCTTAGACGAGTAAGTGTGTTACAACAGTCTGGATTCGATCTGTTAATATTAGCATCTAGCCAAATGAGGCGAACATTTTCAACTATCTGTGATAGTTTAACAGTAGTATACGGCGATGTATCAGTTGCTTTTTTCGAAGTGACAAGCAATGATTTAGCCATTTCTTTGGTTTTTGAAAACATCGTTGTCGTGTAGTCGTCGAAATATAATGATGAAAGACTGATTGTGTTCGGACCAAAAATGATATTTTTTATCACGCTTCATTTTTTTTCTATTCATTTTCGTTCTCTTACGAGTAAATACCTTCGTCTCTTGTTCGATCATCACATATTTTGTATAAAACGACCACGTGAAAAAACTGGTCATGCATAAAGAGCGAATAGTAAATGACGTTACATTTTTTTACTTCTAGTTTCTCTGCTGTATGTAACTGAAATGTTCTGAAGAGAAATAATAGATCGAAAGCAATCAATAACAACGAGAAAATTTTCATTTACGAATGATGAGGGCAATATCATCAATAAAACATAAAATAAGAATCAAGCCATGCATCCAACACACTTGTAGAATATTTTGTCTAATTAATTATCAAAGAACAAGATTGTTGCTGTCGAAATTCATGAGCACAAACCATATGTTTCAGAATTCTATGCTCAAGTACTCGGTGATTTCACTGTTTTTATCAGTTCTATATTGACAACAAGGAAAAATAAAGTGTAGATGTGGAGGGCAAAGCCGTATTATTACTATTTCGAAATGAATTATCTCAGTAATATTTTTGGAGTACTTTCGGTTTTAGTTATGCACAGTGTTCATTATTATTAATTAATTCAATTATGAAACAAATGTTTAAATATGTAAAAACTCATACATTTTCAACAGCAGCCTTTGTTCTTTCAAACGAGACATCACCATTCTCAGTACAGTGTTCTGTTCAATTACTACGTTGCCTTTATTTTAAAGAAGTAATTCAACTCTTGATTTTCTGCTATTTTTTCGTTGTTTTCGTGTTCCTTTATTTAAAAGCGTTATAAAGTTTAACTAGAATGCTTCGCTGAGAGCGGCGATGTCTCTTTTGAAGAAACAAATGCTACTGTTCCAAATGTATGAGTTTTTACATATTTAAAGATTTTTTTGATAATTGAATCAATTAAAAATAATGAACACTATGTCTAATTAAAACTAAAAGCACTCCGAAATATATTACTGAAATAATCCATTCTGACATAGTAATAATAGTCACTAATTATGAATAACTAGTAAATAATGAGTAATTAAGTAATGTTCCAATAGGAGGATAAGTACTTTTTACCAAAATATAGCCCGTTAAATTCTGCAATGAACGGTATATTAAAGAGTTTTTCAATCATCATAAAATAGCGAGAAAATTAGTTGAATACTAAGAATGATGCTAAACTTTTATCCGCTAGAGACAATGGATTTGCCTAATAATAAATAAAATATCGATGCTTTAAAAATTTTTCACGCATCAATCTTGTAGGTTGCTTTGAGTTCTATCAAAGTCACTATTTAGATATTTCCAACAAAGTGTTCGTAACAAGAAATTAAGAAAATAAAGCTGTTGCGAAACGTTTTTTCCGCCACTTTATTTATAAACAACCACAAACACGTTGCATGTCTGCAAGTTTAACTACATTGAAAATTAATGTCGTATATTTTGATGATTGTCTTTATCTTCTTGATGAATATCTCAACTGCTTATCGATATTGACTATTACTGTGAAAATAATTGGACATACAAGAGCATGCACAACCACCAGCGTAAGTGGAATTTTGGTGATGATATTTTGAGAGAAGACATAATTTGAAATACTTCTGATTATCGTCGATTAGTAAGACGTTTTCTTCTGATGATCGAATTTTTCCAGTACTACGTCAGATGACAAAATCTAGAAGAATTTATATTATTTTTGTCAGAAGGAGTATGTTTGATAAAGTACGATGCTTGACGATGAATGATACGCATCCTTTTGAACAGCAATTATTCTAAGTTATTTCTCAAGATTTTTCTTTGCTCAAACAGCTGGTTATACATTATGTTATACCACAACAAAACAAGCAACATTCATCATCATTAATTAGATTTTCTCATCTTATTTTTCTTAATCTGGTTGAAGCACTTGTTGATTATGCTGAACAATTTCTTGTCGATAAAAATACTCATTTACCTTGTTTATTGGAGTTCTGCATCAAATATGAATCTTATCAATGATGCAACACGTTTGACTTGTGCTTAATTAAAAAGACTTCATATGGATGACTTGTTTGCTCAACCAAAAAGTTTTCAAAAGTATTTTCCTTTATAATACATAGCTTTTTGTTAGAAATTCTTTCAATAAAAGAAAATAGTTTGGAGAAGTTAAATATATTTGAATTATCTCAAATGAAATCATTATAATAAGAAAAGAAAATATTTTATGTTCTATACTATATTTCAACAAAAGTATAATTCTGTTATTGTTTTGTTATTAACAGTTATTTATCTATGATTTAAAGAATACTTGAAACATGGATTAGATCATTTCTTACTAACGAAAGCGTTTTTTTGGCTTATGTACAGTCAGCCCAAAAATTATCGAGACATTTAAAGCTACACCTACGTTTTCTCAAAGTCGATATTGGTTCGAGCACATGCAAATTGCATGAAATTTTCAGGATATTTTTGCATCCCAAATTTCTCTGTCCAGGCTCATTCTGTACATTTACTGTTTTTTGTTTGAAAGAGCATGTCGGCATGCAGGACATGACATAGTTCTTTTTTTGAGATCTTAATTTTTAAGCAAAGAAAAGTAAATTTTTCATCAAGTAAAATAAGTACAGAGTGTTCCAAAAGTCCGGGCCAAAAGTAAATTAATAGAATTCCACTATTTATCAAACTTAATCAACCGATTTTTTTCCGATAATAGATATCAGTGTGAAGTTTTTGTTTTCCCGGACAAACTTTACAAATACTGTTGAAAGTTATAACTTTCCACTAAAACATCAAAAGCAGTCCTTTTTTGAGCCCTTCGTAGTGTTTCTCTTTCAATATCTCAATTTCTTGGGTTTCTTGTGACTTTTATATACGTTACACCTTTCGCTGTTGTTTATATGCATTCGTTGTGATATGTCGGTGCAAAATAAGCCAAATAATGTCAAGTTCCACGACCTTGAAGGTCTTGAGATCGGTTTGTCTTCCTCAGATCATCAGTCATCATTTCAAAATTTAAAACGATCTTATGAGCTTCGTGATCTTAGAAGTTGACATTATTAGGCTTATTTTCCAAAGACATGTCACAACGAATGCATATAAACGATAATGTAAGATGTGACCGGTATAAAAGTCACAAAAAACTCAAGAAATTGAGGTATTGAAAGAGAAACACTAGAAAGTGGCTCAAAAAAGGACTGCTTTTGATGTTTTAGTGGAAAGTTATAACTTTCAACAGTATTTGTAAAGTTTGTCCGGGAAAACAAAAACTTCACACTGATATCTATTATCAGAAAAAAAATCGGTTGATTAAGTTTGATAAATAGTGGAATTCTATTAATTTACTTTTGGCCCGGACTTTTGGAACACCCTGTACATTATTATCCTTTTCAAAAAATAATAGGCGCGGCTGTTATTTGAATAACTTGGAAACGCAAACAACAAGAAACCTGCGAATGTCACTGATCGAAAGAGGAGACCGATGGAGCGTCTTGTTTTCCAATGATGAGTACGAGAAAATCCTTTTACGACTAATTATTTTTGAAAAACGCATAAAAGAAGACATGGAAATGATCTGCCATCTAGATAAAATTTTGATTTTGACCTTTGTGTTAGATAGTGGGACTTCAAATCTATAGTTCAAGATATAATGTGCTTCCTTACGTTTCATTACATTTCTATCGAACTGTCAAGCTAATATGATAAAGTGTGAGAAAAATTATTAAAAAATTAACAAAAGTTCCTTTTATTTATAGACTTGAAGTCGCTCTGGATCAAAGATTAAAATCAAAACTTTATCTAGATGGCAGGTCATTGTCATGCCTTTCTTTATATGCGTTTCAAAAATAATTAGTTGTAAAAGGATTTTCTCGCATTTATCATTGGAGAAAAAGACGCCTCCCAGTCTTCTCTTTCGATTAGTGAAAGCCGTATGTCTATAGCAGCTTGCGTTCCCAAGTTATTCAAAAATCAACCACACCTATTATTTTTTGAAAAGGATAATAACTGCTAAGAATATTAAAGCTAATTGAGAATAATTCAAAAACTGAGTTGTTCTCTGATCATTCAAATCTGTAGATATTTAGCATAGGTTTTGGTATTTGGTCTTGCTTGTTGCTTCTGCCTAAATTGTGACATAAATATTAAATTGCATTAAAACATAATGGAAAAATTCTTCTCTCTATCTCGTCCGCATCCATGTATTTTTTTAAGAGTTACTATAGTTCGATCTATTTGTTTAATAGTGCCAATCCCTGATGTTTTCTGGGTATATCAATAGTGAAGTCACTATTAACTGACTGCCATCATAAACATTACGCAATAAGTTGCTTTAAATATTTTAGTTAGTAAAGCAGATAAGTATATTTTTATAAAATTGGAAGTTCTTCGAAAAACAAGGCAGTACGATATAGTCTTTTTTCGATGAATTCTGTTGAGGTCAAACCTTTTTCAAAAACCTTTATATATGTATTCTGAAAGAGAAGATTTTGATGCATCTACCCAAGATAAAATGTCATTTTCAAGTTGTTTGAAAATATTGACTTTTTTTGAGAGGAAATAATTCTTAATAGTATTTTTAATGTGAATGATATACATGCTATAAAAAAAATATTCATTATACTTTATTATGTTTTATCTCGTGAACATACTAAATAAAGTACAACTACATAGAAGAAAGTACACGTTTCAAAAAGTTGGTAGAGGTAAAGAATCATGTCTTTGTTTTAGTTATGCTTTCTAATTCAATCTTCATCAATGAAAAACATTTAATATGAGATTTCTTGATCGATTAGTGGTAGGCTAATTCAAAATATTATTTAAACTTATTTTTTTCCACGATTGAATTAATGATCAGTTTGTTTTTTATCGCATCATAGTTAAAAAAAAGTTGTGAAAATACTTTTTTTTGTCAATTTAGCCTATTTTGACATAAAGTATTTATTTTTCACAACAATTTATGTGAATAGCCTGCACATAAAACGTGCAGAAAACGAATAATGTCTGTTCTACGTAGACAATAATTATCTTTGTACAAACATCATGGTTTTTGAATTATTTTTGTGTGTTTGTCGTCATTATTAACGACGAGTGAATTCATGTCCATCGTAATCACTTCGAACGAATCGTATTGTAGTCGACTCGACGGCAATAACATGAACTTTTGGAAAGACAAGATTCATGTTGCAGCATTCGTTCGAAGATAAATATTTTCGATATGATGTCAGAAATAAAATAAAAGCAACAAGAATGCGACGCACATGTTTATATGACTACCGAGACGAAAGGTAAATATGTTCTCTTTTGTGCATAGTGGGTTTTTTCTTTTTCTGTGCTTTGTGCATTTCTTGACGTTATTTGCTTGACGTTGTGTAGTAGTCATGTAAAACATAAAAAAAAATTAATATGAGTCCGAAATCATATTTGCTAATAAACATTGACGACCAGGTAAAAAAAAATTAACTGCTTTCTATCGCTACAATACAAAACAGAAAAGAAAAACAAGAATATTTCTTTCTAATGACTCAGTACAATAATATTTTACCAAACAATCAAGCTTGCAAGTTTGAGTTTGATTATCAATGAAGAGTATTCTGTTTGAGTATATTGATTTTCTTTTCGCATATACAATGATATTTAAATTGACTGAAATGAATATTAATAATGTGTCAATAAGCTTAAAATTGAGTAATTTTTGTTTAAACTTGACTTTTTTTCCAACTTACAAAATCAAAAACAAAAATAATAAACTGAATTTCTCAAGGACATTATTACGTATTGGTATCTATAAAAATTGACGTAGAAATATTTCTTTATTCATGGCAGTGGGTATTGGTCAAGAACAAATCAAAACTATTGATTCTAAAATTTCAAAGTCAATTAGTTGACATTAAAATGTGAAATCATCTAATCTCTATGTCTGAATAATGTCCTATTTTGTATTCAAGAGATAAATATGGGAAAGAAAAGAAGAGTTTATAAAAAAAATAAGACAATAGTTTATAGCAAAGAATAATGCAACAAAAATGCACATAGATAAGATAATAGTTCTCTAAAAGCTTTTATATTTCGAATCTTTGCCATTTTGAAACTTCGTGCAACATCTTCAATTATCTCTTTTACCAATGTATTTATTTGTGTTGAAATTATCGGTGCATCTACGAATATGCATTGTTTTAGAATATGTACATAGTCGACTGACTTGAATGGAAAGTGACTGTTGATAATTTATGAAGATAGAGAGTACATGATGATGCGAGATTGACGATTTTTATGTCAAAACTTGATTCGCAAAATTTAGATGGATCTGCACGTCAATATCAAATGAAAGACGAAGATATTTTAGAACTAACTTGTTCGCTGTATCTAATGAATTTCGCAACTGTGGAATGAACATTTTGACTTTTAAAAGATTTTAAAGTCAATTCTAGCATATCTAGCTAATTTTTGTTTTTATCGACGTACATCAGCTTGAGATAGTTCGATTACAACATTTTGTTTTACCGATTTTTCTCTCTTTAGTATCTCAAAGGGAATTTTGTGTGTGGCAAAACGGAAGAGTAGCACACGTCTGCATCAACTCAGAGTATCAGAATGAGGAAAAATCGCAATTCCTAAGCGAAACTTCTCCCTATTAATGAACAGCTATGTCTATTAATTCGATCTCAGATGGTTTTATGTATATCAAGGGTGTGGATGTTGATGTTAGTGACTTCTTCATCCGTACCCTGTCGTATAAATGGACCAAAACTTCAACTGGCAGTTAAATCCAGAAGATGAACGATATCTTCGCAGGTTTTATTCTTGATCAAAACATCAATGGGATAACTCTGTTCAGTACACCAAAGCCATAAATGATCAGTTAGATCCTGCTGAATGAATTTATTTTACTATAACTAAAGAAATCGAAGGTCGTCCAATGACGCTCGTATGATATTAATTGGATTCGCTTTCAATTATGTCATTGTTAAAGGTCAATACCGACTTCCGTTCTCTAACTTTCTCTGACTCTCTTCTAATACTAAATATTGATTGTTGTTAATAGTGATATCATTTTTAATAAAGTTAGACTAACAACAGAAGTTGATGAAAAATGAACAAAAAAATGGAGAAATAAAGAAAAAGTCATTTTCTTAGGCAGAAGCGTTTGCTGTTGTTTCAAGCATGTGTATTTCTTCGATCTTGTGTTGAAAATAACTGAGATAAATCTTATTTAAAGCTTCTAATTCGATTGATTCCAACATGTCTTGTATTTCATGCTTCTTTAACCCTTTCAATCCTGAGATTTTCTTACGTTCTGCATGAACACGAAAGAGAGAGTTCAATCTCTCTCTGTCGTTTTCAGCTATCACAATCATATGTATTCGAAGTCCAGATTCATTATAGATAGCCACAAGAAGTGATTTTTATGTGCATATATCATATAGTGTTCATCGCCTAAGGAGACGAAGGCATACAAAATATTTCTTTTTCGTACTGTATTTCATCTACAAGATGACATACGGGATTGAAAGGGTTAATAAATTTAACAAGCTATATTTGAAAGATATTCTACTATCATTGAAGAAAGCAAGTATGTCACTTTGATATGTAAAGTTTTGAACTCTTTTCATCCATAAGAAAACTAATAATTAATTGATCGGAATTTGTCACATGATGGCTTTGTTTAACAATCATAAATAATATTGTTCATATGTTGCTTCATCGATAGGTTTTTCGAAATAATCCTTATATGCATCGTCTTGATATTTATCATTCATTGCATTTGCTTGAAAGACTTTGTAGATCGAAGAATCACCATAGTGACGTGGTTGATTTGTTAATGATTTCAAATAATGGGGAATTTCCTAAAATATTTAAAAAAGCCTCAAATAGTGGAAAAGATTGTTATTTTAGATTCAGTATGTACCTTGGACAAAGGAGTTAGAATGTAGATGTGATTGTGCGTAAAGATATCAATTACGCCCACCCGCACCCACAGATCCACACCCACACCCCACACCGACACCCTCCGGCGGTGTCCTTGCAGCGTTTGTTTTGATATAATAAATTGAAATAAGAAAAAAAATATATATGAACTGTTATGACCCGTGTTGAGAACACGAGGTCATATAATTCTTATTAAATATATTTGTTGTGTTTTCTTCTTTTTCTTTTTTTTTCTTTTCTTAACTCTGAAATGCGCCTTTCATAGATAGAAAAATGAAAAACAAACAAAGAGAAGAAAAGAAAACAAAGATATTTAATAGGAGCTGTATGATCTCGTGTTTTCAACATGGGTCATAACATGAACTAATTCAATTTGTTTCATTTATTGAAATTGCTTAGCTGTGAGGAATCATGGAATAGGTATTTATTGTATAGTTCTTCATTGGGTTATTTTGTTATTGTTATGTTGAGTTCAAATGTACACGTTCTATTTAGATGCGACATGTAATTCTCATTTCAACATTAGGACATTTATTCATGTGTTTCAAATGTTATCGTATTATTGGGTAAACGTCAGCAAGCAGCAAAAGAGAAAGATGATGAAATTCGATGAAAACACTCCAACGGCTTGGAATTATTTCTTTATCAGTTATTGATACTTTTATTTGAATGAAATTAAAAAAAATCATAACAATAATTTGAATTAAAAAGTATTGCTTAACGAATATCCCTTTCTATAAGCATTATATGTACTCGAAACAGTCTTTGTTTGCATTTGGTCCGAATTTTCTCTTTTCTTCTGGAATAGATTGAGGGTGGTGTGGATGTAGATGCAGATATTCGTCTTCTCTTCACAACCACACCTTTACTTCTTCGGCAACGTCAAATGTCGAAAAGCAGGAGTTGAAAATACTAGAATTAGACTTATTTTTCATTGCAACTACAATTCTGCTTATTCTTTACATATTTCAAGATATTTACGTAGATTGATCAAAACCATTCGTGCAATTACTTTCAAAGAAAATGATAAAAGAGTCTGATTGACTTTTTGACCAGTGGCAGTTGTATCAGTGTCACAATTTTCGCACCTTCGGCAACACTGTTAGTCAAATATGTGAAATAGCATGTTATCATTTGAATAGAAACTGATATGAGCCATTAACGACATATATGAATCATTAGCACTTATCAGATGAAAAATATAAGCACGAGCCATACTTCTAATTTACAAAATTTAAGTGCACCAGATCGACATCACTTTTTTTTATCTATAGTGCAACAGAAACTGTGTTTTCGTGTTTATTTATTTGCGTTCGTATCTTCACAGATAAAACAACATATTCATGTCGCGTGCGACTCACAAATAAAACTAAGCTTAGAATGTATATCATTGGATTTTTGTTACTCTTATTTTTACCGGACATCGCTTATCAGCAGGAATATCAAACAATTCCTCTTCGCTTTGATATAGCCATCAATCAACTTCTTCAACGTCATCATTACACATTTCACGAAATTGACTATGACGCATATAGTTTCACACCTGCTGAAATGCTGGGACTTAACTTACATTCCTCTGAAAGCAACGAAACAACCAAGTGTGAACAAGACTTTGTATTTTTGGTTAAAGCAGCTTTAAGACGTGATCTGTGGGCACTTAAAATCTTTGATTCATGGGGTAAACCATTACCATCTGGTTTACTCAAAGGAAACATTTTGTGGACGGGCAATTATGATGAATGCCTAGATCCATTATATCAAGTAGTGAATAAAACATTTGTACAACAACCATTCGATAGTCAATACTGTAAGTTAATGTAACTCGTTTTATGAATATGAAATTAGGAGAGAATTTTATCTTGTTAGGTGCTCTTTCTCTAAGTGGAACGACATCTGAAGGTAAGATGTCTTCTGGACTTACTCTTGGCATCTGTGTACCTTGGTCGTGTGATCGCCAATCAATTACTATACTAGCTCGAAGTCTATTCAAAAAAGATAATATTACTGAAAATAATCTTCTCTGTTCGAATGATGCTGCTAGCAAACAAAAGAGTCTATCTCGTGGTGTAGTGGTCACATGTGTTGTTCTCTCATTACTCGGTCTCCTCGTGCTAATTGGTACCATCGTTGATCTTCTTGCTTCTCGTCTTAAATCAGTCAATCATGTTGCTTCGCACATAAATGGATATGATCGCATATCGAGTATCAAATCGACTGAGAGTCAATCGATTACACCACCACAATATTCACATTTTTCCAATCAAACTCTACTAAGTGCAACACCTCGAACAGTATTCTTTGCTCAATTTTCGGCTATACGTACATTACGTCGTATTTTTACAATGACAAAAAAAGACGATGAAAATTCACTTGATTTTATCCATGGTCTTCGTGTACTTTCGCTTTTCTGGGTGATTTTCGGCCATTCAATTCTATTTAGCTTATTCTATACAAGCAACCCTGTCGATGTACTTGCTTGGTCTGATAATATGGCATTTCAATTGATTACTAGTGGTATATTGAGTGTTGATACTTTCTTTGTTCTCAGTGGCTTTTTGACAACAATTATCTTTGTTCGAGAAGTCACTAAAGCAAAACTTTCGTTTCGTCTTTTCATTCTTTATTACGTTCACCGATATATTCGTCTTACGCCGACGTTTCTTCTTGTTATTCTTATCAGTATCAATTTGACACCATTCTTTGGTCGTGGGCCTATCTATCCAGCCGAAACAGGATTTGAATCCGACGGTTGTAGACATCGTGGTTGGTGGACAGATATTCTCTATGTTGGGAATTTAGTTTATCCCAATGATATGTGTCTCGGTATTTCATGGTATCTTCATAATGATATGCAGTTTCATTGGATTGCACCACTTGCGCTGATTCCTTTCGTCATCGGTCGAAAGTCGATTGGATATTTTGTTGCCATTCTATATGTTCTTGTCGGCATGGGATCGATTTTAGGCATTCTTCTTTATTATCGCACTATGTCATTGAATCTGCTTGTAGATGCCACGAACTTGGTAAGTTATGGTTTATTGTATTTTTCTTGTTAATAACTAACGTCTTTTTTATAGAATGGTCCTAGCTTCTTCAACAAGATCTATATTACACCATGGTGCCGTATTTCAGCGTATGCTATTGGTCTTCTCACTGGTTTTATTGTTATCAACGTCGGTCGTTCATATCATTCTAATACCTATACTAAAATATTTGGAACTCTTCTATCGATTGTAGTTGGTCTGACCTGTGTCTTTGTGATGTATCTCGATTATGTTCTCATAGCAGGCCTCAATCGACCAGAACTCATTGCATATCAAGTATTGTCTCGTCCATGTTGGGCATTAGTGATTGGATGGATTCTATTTTTGTGTAGTACAAATCAAGGTGGAATAGTCAATACGATTCTTTCATGGCCAGTTTGGGCTCCTCTAGCTCGTCTTAACTATTCGGCTTATCTCATCCATTTGACTGTTATGCTTACAACTATATACAATCAAACAATTCCCATTTACAATCAACCATTCATGATTCTTAACACTTACGTTTCATATCTATTCTTTATCTATATTACAGCTATTGTTGTCGTGATTTTTTTTGAAAACCCATTCTTTGTTCTTGAAAAATACATATTCAAACGTTAGATTAACAATTGACAATAAACATTCTGATGGTCTTTCCTTTGGCTCTCTTGCTTTGTTGTTTCTTGTTCAAATAAAAAAGGATGTGGGTCTGAGGGAGTGCTAAATTCAAGAGGAGAAAAGCAGATTTTAGTGTCCAAAATCTTTCAAAATCCCTCTAAATCACTGTAAATCAGGTCGAAAGTGTTTAACTTGGTTCGAGACCTTTTAAGTGGTATATTTCCCTAAGTCAAAGGACGGACTTATGGATAAAATAAAATAAGTTAATGTGCGTGTATGTCTGCTTATTTTCAGTTACGTGTCCTCTTATTTCAGAAACATTAGACTAACAATGTAAGAGTGCTATGGGAATAATACAACGTCGAAAAGAGTGTGGGTGTAGGTGTGAGTATGGGTTTGAGTGTTTTCTTCCTCACATCCACGTCCATACCCATACTCACACTCCACACCCACATTCACCCACACCCGCAATAGAATTGTTTTTGATAGACCTGATAATATAGCAATGCTATTAACAGCTCTTAAGGCAAATGTAAACGGCAGATCATTTTCAATAATATGGACAAATGAACTTAACGACGACAGTGCGCGACTAATTATTGTAGTGCAGCATATTCGAGCAGCAAATAGAGTAAATACTGATGATACTTCAAATAATTTCGTGAGAAAAAATTAAATAATAATTCTAAAGAATCAGCATCAGCATCACTACGAGCAGATAGTCGCCAAGCAGTCAGTCATTCCCGAAAATATGTCCAATAGCTTCGTCTGAACTGACACTACTTTCTTCTAATAAACGAGAACTTAAATCATTATTCTATGAAACAGCAAATTCCAAATGAATAGTAATAAGATGTTGAAGTGTATTTTTCTTGTGAAATACATTCATGCATAAGTATCTAATAGAAATATGTACCGAGCAATCCATCCATCCAAACAAGTAAAGAGAAAATGAAGAAAATCTGTTGCACATAAAATAGCATGTATATTTACACTTGAACAAGAACTGTTTCTGGGTAGCCATTGCATATAACCATTCCCAACACAATTAGAGTAGTTCCAACAATACTAGTTAAGAATGAAGAAACAGTCTACTGCGTCTTGTCGGCTATTATGTTCAGCATAGCTATTTAAAATTCTCTTGTATAAAAATTTGCGGCAAAGAAAAAGTAATGTTACACTTAACATGGATACTTCAATAATGGCAACCAACATTTTTAACATGCAAAACGTTAAAATAAAATTTGCTTGATGAATTGTGGAAACGACAAAAACTGTATCATATTTTAAGAAAGCTCGAATAAAATTAGAAAAAATGATAGCATTTAAAATAGTACAGGGTGTAGTTAAAATACTTTTTACATCACAATTTCGGGTAGTAATTGAGATCATATTAGTTTTTAAAGTATCATTAATACTATCATGAAAAAATAACAAAATTTCAACATGAAGAAACTGATTTTTATTTATTGATTTATTTTTTTCTTCATGGGTATGAACATCTACACTCACACTCTTACCTGTACGAATTAAACTTGAGAAAGCAGCATCCAAAAAGTGGATATATCATGTCTTTCACAGCTGGTGATAGTTCACACATAGCCTATTTCAAGAATGATGCATCGATCGGCATCGAAAGTTAAAGTAAATAATTTACTTTTCTTTTTGTCACTGCATGTGCTGCTTGGAATGATGATTTAGAATTAATTATCACAGAGCATCGAGCTTCAATAGAGATTCACAAACATACAATAACACTTCTCTTTGGTAGACCACAACTTATTCTCCTTCGCTCAAGAAAAATATAGATAAGATCATGTTTAAATCATCGGACGATACTACTCACCCTGGTAGCGATGGATCGACATGAGCTCATGTTATTCTAACTCAGCTACGAATAGATTCAATTGGCTATAAAAAGCAGTTAATTCTATACGAAAACATTCTCCACATAGACATTTTGTTCCTTTTTTTATTTGTATTGCTGATTTCCTGAAGGATGATCGTTATTGATAATCAGAAATAAAATTCTTTCCGTTTCTTAATTCGTTTTTAGTGCATATGTATAAGAACTCAAGTGAAACATTTTAATACATAAAATTCAACTCGAGATTTATTTAAAATATTTTATTCTTCTTTGTACAATGACGTTATCAATATCGAATACATATACAATTGGAGGACTTAGCATACTAAAGAAGAGCATTTTCTAAGATTTATAAAAAAAATAAAAATAAAAATATTTTGACACTGAATTTGCAAAGAAATGTATAGGTTTTTATTGAACTTTTATATTTTTATTATATATTTTAATAAATCTAATAATAATAATAGTAATAATTAACAAATGTGTGAAATAAAATATCACTACAATGAGAAACTTTAACACAATAAATTCTTGTTAGAAATCATTTTCGTCGTGTTTTTCTATGTTTCAGGCAAATGTGTTTAAAAAAAAACAAAATGAAAGTGTGGGTGTGAATATGAGGGTTCTCTACAGGTCCATCTACATCTACTCCCTTGCCAGGATCAAACACTGAAAGCTATTTGGGAACTTGATAGGTTGTGCAATATCTACATTATTCGTTTATTGATAAAGCTGAACATCTTGTAAATAGGAAAAAAATTCAAAAAATTAGATCTCTTAGAAATAAAGTTCATTACTATCGATTTCAACATAATATAAGATCATGAATCACATATGAGAATTTATCGATTTTTTTAGTACTTCTTTGACAGTTATGTTTCTAAAATGTGTAAATACTGGTCAGAAAATAGTAGAATGTTGTAGTTATATCTTGTGTAACTCTTTAGTATTCAAACAATTTAATAATTTATAGAATAATTTTGTGACATAGATTGAATAATCGAGAATTATGTTAGCACTATAACCATATTGTTCGAACCAATGAATAAAGTTAAGATTTCTTTTTTTAATTTAGATTAATTTTCTTGGTAAGTTAATCAAGCGTATTATTAGACAACGAGTTCTCGCTAGGCATCACGTAATGCTTGTTCCTTCGATTAACTCTATGATTGAATATAATTCTTACTAATTTTTATTCTTTTTCGTCAAAGTTAGTTTACAAAGACTTAAAAGAATTATCTAAATTCGATAATTATCCAGAACAAAGGTGTCTGAAAAAATTATTCTCAGCATGCTCATTCTTAATGTTTTTCTTTTAGAACTTTTGTAGCAAAAGTAAAATGAATTCCACTTATAGTATAATATGCTAGAGTGCAAAATTATGAGGATAATTTATTGATTTTAAAAGGTCTACCACTGTTGACCTTTTCAAATTATATTTAATGCCAGACGATTAGATCTTCGAACATAATATAATGAGAGTGAAGATATTGTTTTTGAATTTAAGAACACGAATGTTGTTTTATTCACCAACATAACGAAGAAGAAATATTGCATAGTTCTACAATTTTTTGCTTTCTGTTATAATCATAAAAGTCAAAGAAAAGTATTAGTTCATTACAGAATAAGTAGAACAAAATATAATAACAGTAACAGATAGATTGATAGAAAAAATTCAAAGACGAAATTTTAATGAAACAAAAGAAAAAAATCTCAAAAACGAAGTAATAAACAACAAAAACAAAAGTTTCAAGTGAAAAATGTTTGTTTAGACAGTCCAAAACATTTTATGCATATCATTTGACGATTTAGTTCTATCCAGTAGGTTGTTTTGACTAAAATAAGAAGAGGAAATATGAAAAAAAAAGAATATACGTGAAGTTACTTGACGCTATGGGTAAAGTCACATTCTGTTCACTATATAAAACTCTTTCGTAATTTTAAACCTAACCACTCCTTTTTTCAAGAAAACCTTTCTCATTTTCAAATTAAAAATACTTTAACAATCATTCTTCATCGTTTTAACAGACTACAATTGTTGAAAATAATCTATGAAATATTGAAGATTATTAAATCGATTATATAGTCAATAGACGAAAGACGAATTCAGTTCATTGAAAAACAAAAATCAATATAATGCTTCACCATATGTGGAGGATGTAAATATAATAATAGGAGTGTTTCGAATAGTATGCTTGAAGAAACAATTGTAGTAACTAAGGGTTGTGAGAAAAAAAAGAATAGAAAAAAAACTATCTTAATAACAACGAAATATGACTTGGATCAAAATTAAGAATATGTATTATTTCTATTAATATTTTCTGTACTTTACTATCATTTTGGTTCAAATCTCATTAAAAAAAATACATATTTGGTTATACTAGTTGATCCTAAAATTTCAGTCAAATATAATCGCAGAGAAGAATCTTTTATAACAACAAATAAAAAACTAAAATAAAACATCAAGAAAACAAATCTAATAAGGTATGTTAAAAAACAAAAATTTGGCAAGAAAGTCGTCCATTTAACGAAAGAGGCAAAGATCGTCACTTGAATACGAAGAGTCAAAGCCGTTTATTTGTAAAATCTTTAACAAAAATTTTAGTTAAAGTGAACTTTTTGTTTTATAAAACTATGACATGATTGATCTGTTTATACAAAGTTTCAGTTTGTACTTTCTTTGTCTTGTACCATCTTTCTTTTCAAGAGAATTCTTACTGTAGCAAATTATTTAACACAAGTTAATCTACGTAATTTTGCGTAGAAAGAAAGTTTTAAACTAATCATCTTAACTCAATCACTTTTATACATGGTTCATATTTATAAATATTTTTTTTTATATTACAAATAATGAGCATTTCATATTAAACTCACTTTATTTTTAATATTAAATTGAACATTAACGTCAGTACGATAATCATGAGCTGAAAAATCTTCATCATCTGAAATTGTAACATTTCGTTCGAACCAAAATGATGTTGCTTGACATATTTGTTGGAAATCATCTATTGCTTGATCAAAATTATCATCAAAAATTGGTCCAGTACATATTAATTGAAAATTTATCAATTTCATACAGTATATGGATAATAAAGATTCCCATTTCTTAGCATCAAGTAAATGATACCAACCCCACATGAATAATTTTTTTAAATTAGATGTTTGCTTTAATAAATATTCGACATGTTCAAATGTTATATCATCTGATAATTTTACATGCAGTTGATTACATTTAGGTAGCAACGACATAGCAATTATAAATGATTGATATTGTTCGTTAGATATATTATCATCAAGTAACAAATAATCCGTGCAAAATGATTTAACATTTTGTAGAGCAGGGAGTAGTTTAATTAAATCATTAAAAGTCAACTGGTCGATTGACACATGTTGAATATTTGTTGTTTTAGTTGTTGTAATTAGCGACGTAATTGTGGATGTACCTTGTTGCGTACCACAAGTACTAATGATGAAAGATTTCAATGATGGACAATAATCTTTATTAAATATCGAATGAATGATATACTTCTTTTCTTCAACACAATTACCAACTTCTGAAAAGCCACAAAAGATTATTTCCAACGATTGTAGATATTTCAAAGATGAAAGTTGATTCCAGAATGTAAACAAATTATCATTAAAAGAATACATAAAATTTAAAGATAATAAACGGAGATAAATCAATGAATCAAGAGAAAAATTCGAGAAAAAATGTTGTATTTCATTAGAATTCGTAAACTTTAATGATCGAACATTAACAGCCTTCATCGGTGATAAAATATTTTTCATAAAGTAACCATAAGTACCTCGCTTTGTAAAATTTAAATGTAACACTGTTCGATCAATAATTGCATCAATTCTTCTATTTAAATCGCGAAATGAATACCATAAATCAATTGAATTGAAATATTCAAAGATTTCTCGCCAAAGTTCTACGGATAACAACTCAATTGTATTATGAAATTTATCATCTGACATAATCGATCTAAAACAAAGATTAAAAAAGAAGATATGAACAATAACATATATATATACATATACACATTTATCACACTTTTTTTTTTTGAGAAAATCTCTAGACTAGAACAAATACATAGTTCTAATGTCAAAGTCATTTGAAACTTTAAAAAAAATTATCCGATTACTACAAATATATGTTATCAAAATACGGACAAGTATCTGTTTATTATTCTAGACATAACATACTCAAGCACATAGTTATCTGACTATTAGAATATCACTGATCATGTGCGAAGAAAGGCGTGCACACGTGTATATATGTACAGGGAGAGAGGGAGTGAGAGAAGAGAAAGAAAGAAATAGATGGAACAATGATGGTATGTCGAACAGAAGTAGATGATTAATCAGTACATAGAACAACTAGTAAGAAGCGATAACAGACCCTTTTCTTACAATTAATATTGGTGATTTTCGATATATGTGAATTAATCGTGAAATGTTAATAGTAATTTAACGATTTGAGGTCACCATCCTATACCGATTACTTTTCTAACTAACTGGTGCACGGGGATACAACTAAGTGAGGATTTGTAGATGAAGAGAAAATCCACACTGTTTTTTTTCTATCGCATTTTAAATAAAAATCCGGAAGGTTGCTCGAATGCATTCTTAGAGTGATCTACCACTATCTATGGGAAGAATGATGAAATTGTAACGCTTTCATTTATCGAGAATTAGCATCGTGTTCGAATCTTCCCTCTCACAGCACTACATTCGTATAATTCTGTTCTATTCTACATGTGTCATACGATTCGTTCGTCTAGGGTCTATGCATGTTGGGTATGGGTATGTGTAAGTGACTTCTTTTTACACTCCACACCTATATCCACACCCTAACTGTGACGATAAAAGAGCGAGATAAAATCTTATTTCAAATTGTACATTCAAGTCGATTTTTTTGAATATATGAGCTATTTATTCATCTGAACTGAAAATCTCAAAGTTTGTAAGTATAATTTTCTATTACAAAGTAATACTGAAATTATTTGTCCTTATATGATATAGACACAATAAGAGAGTTTTAGTTCAACAGAACTATAGAAAAAGATTACTTGATTCGAACAAGCTTATTTACTTTTGAAAAAACATGGGGGAAAATAAAAGACAAAATGAGTAATACTTTATTCTCTGTATATAAATTCTATACTATGTCAGTTACTACTCATTTTCACATACCTGCAAGAAGTAATAATATAAAAAAGTAGAAAATTATCAGTTATTGTCATATGGTTTTATTTATTGTAATATCGTAGATTTATATACGTAATAAAAGTATCAGATACAATGACAAACACTTTAGTTATTGATCATAATCAATACTTATTCACATGAGCTCATTCTATCACTTAATGTTTTCTATCTTTCTACAGGCTATGCTACATTTCATTCTTCTTCTGATTATTTTCCTTCTCTACTGCCATAAACATAAAAGTTTTGTCATACATCTTACCATCCTCATAACTCACTTAATTTCCTCTTTTATGGGTGTTCATGATAGGGTGTAGGTGTAAGATGTGGAAGTGGGTAGGGATGCAACGATGACGATCATTCATCGGTCCAACTACGCTAACCATACCTACGGTTATCGGCCAAAGCCGGTTTTCATGAAGGAAAAGTTTTTCTAAGAAAATAACGATGTTTTGTAAAGGTTGACGAAAGTAAATCGAGCCCGAGAAATCGCAATCTGAAATCAGTTTTTCGAAATTTTTGAATATTGATTTTCCACAAAGAAATCTATTCTCGAAAGTCATGTTTTTTCTAGAAGACTTTTCTCCATGAAAAAATCACTTTTTTCCTTAAAGAAAACCTTTTATGTGGAAAGATGGAACTCAATATTTTCAAAAACTGATTTCAGATTCTGATTTCCCGACTTTGATTTACTTCCGTCAGCCTTTACAACAAAATCTTTATTTTCTTAAAAAAACCTTTACTTTGTGAAAACCGGCTTGAACCAATAACCGTAGGCACAGCTATCATAGTTGGATCGGCAACAGTAGGTTCGGTTATCGTAATTGGGCCGGTAATCGTACCTATGGTTATCGTCACCGTTGCATCCTTACACCCACACTCACTCACGCCCTAGGCATCTTTACGATAAAAGATTTGAATATCTCCACCCTTCTTTAACCTATCAGGCTGATTTTTTTATCAGTGATAGAGAAGCATTCAAAGTTTCTTTGCATTATAAAAACGTTAGTAAAATACCTGTTTGAACTATCACCTTTTACCTGAATAGAGAAATTTAGCCTTCAACGTAATGATGTGGACGATATTCTGAAAAGATTTCCCATTCGATTTTGACTTCCAATGTAACTAATTAATAGAGAAAGTTTTTGGTAATCTCAACTTTAGTAGAAACTTAAAATATCGAAAGTAAAAATATCGAAAACAAAAACTCGGATGATGGTGAGAATGTAAGATTGAGGGCGACTTTTATTGCCATAGACCGTCATTTTCAGCATCTCCACTTTTCGACATTCGTATCGGTTTTTGTTTTCGATATTTTCACTTTCGATCAGAGTAGGGAGATACCGAATAAACACGTTATATGATCGATATAATATTTATCTTATTACATTATCTGGACTCCTCAATAGTTGGTCTTTATTTGTAGCAAAAAAAGAGTTCTGACTGTTCAATACAATAATTTTTTAATGTCGATTAACTGTTATATTAAAACCTTTTCCTGTATTTCTTTTTTTTTTTGAAATAATAAACATTGGTTGAAATTTAACTGCTTACTTTTCTAGTGTTCTCAACTAGAAAATATTCAGAGGTCTCCAACTGAGTTTTCGACATTTTGACTTTCGGTCAAAGTAGGGAGAATCAAATTTTTCTCTTTCAATTTGTGTAACGTAGAGTTCACTAGCTTGTTCCATTCAGGAGCTATAAGCATTTTTTCCCAGAGCTCCTAAACCGACTAAATGACTCTCAAAACGCATTAAGAGAGAGGTAACTGGCCACGCTGAGTCGAGTAGTGATGTTAATTTTTCGTTTTGAACCGATCTGAAGTCACTTAATCAAGATTATTGAAATTCCAATATTCCACCGCTATGTTGTGCAGAGCTGTTATTTCGAAAATCTCGATTAAATGAAATTGATGATGGTCGAAGTAATATATTCTGCATAGCGTGTGCGTCATTTGTTACTTTGTATAGAAAGAATTTAAATCCTTTTTTCTGATTCATAACTACTAGGGTTCTACAGTTTCATCAATATAGAATTCAAAAAATACTAGCTTCTATTCCTGTTTTATTATTTAAAAAATTAAAAACCATTACAAATATTCTAAATTAAAATAAAGAAAATAAAAATCATATGAATATAACTTGAAATTTCATTGTTTGTCGCACATCACGCAGTTTCTCCTGAATTGCTGCTATTTTCTCCATGAATTCTTCATGTTGTACCATCTTTTCCTTTACCTGTAATACTACTTTCTTCAATTGACGACATATATGCATCAATCGTTGCCATTCATACAAATTTAGCAATTCTTCTACATTGGTTTCATTCATAACTAGTTGAATACGTCGAAGATTGCACATATTTTTGATCAGATCAACTATTGTTCTCCAAAAACATGATTTTTAATAGTGGCGGCATTTGTCCGTCTCAGGCATTTTATAGTGACCAATGTCAAGCAAAAAATGTTTAATTGTAATATTTTGTGTGTATTTGTAGGCTGTTTGATCGTCACAACTATGAGTGCAACCTGATCTTACACAATGTATTTCAAATTTGTTTATTGAACTTGGAAGGTGTGAGAAGATGCTACTGAACATATACAAATCTATGGCAACGTCATACCGGAGAGAAAATCGAATCAAATTAGGGAAAATATTTTCGTATTGGTTGATTTCCTTCATCTTCTGGAAGTTATCAAGTGTAAGTGAAATGACATTAGTGAGATTGGCAAAAGTAGTCAATATCCTGGTTGTTGAGAATTGAACTGCATCGAGATGTAAGGAAACAATTTGTTCCGGTTTGATTTGTCGAAGAATCATTTGAAGAAAACAAGAAGAAGGATAAGATAACTGTACTTTTGTTTTACATTGAGATAATACAGGAAGAATATTATTGGAAAATGCATTGAGTGCGTCATTGAGTGTAAGATATTTGCCGATTTCAAGAATAATATCCCAACAAAGACCAGTCTGAGTTTGGAAGTCAAACCCAGGTCGAAATAGCTATGTCGGATCCTGTCGGATGGGTTTCAAATCCGTTGAGATGCGGCTAATCGGATTCGGTCGGTTACTTTTTATCGGATTCCGATGCTATCCACTGTTTTCCTTTGATATTCGCCGGTCGGATTCATCGAGCTCCGACTAGATTCATATATCCGGAACTGGTCAGATCCGACCTCAAGATCTGTTCGCTTCCGATGGGATTCCAGGGAATCTGATGTCAAGAAATCGCCGGATTTTGCGGTTTCAAGTGACACCGGATTCCATGATAAAACCGATCAATCACTGGTATCGGAACTTGTCGGATTATATAAGAATGCAGAATACCCAGGCCGATCTCACACCATCGAATCCGATGGAAATTAGTCGGAAGTTGTCGGATGTTGGAAAGTGTCGGGTTTTCAGAGTTCTGACAAGATCCCGGCCACTTCCGACACTTTCCGACATCCGACAACTTCCTGTCGGAATCCGATACCAAGGATTCCGACGAATTGCCATCGGATTCGATAAAATTCGATAATTTTTCCGATAGGATCCGACGAGATCCGACTGTCGGATTGCTTGTTCTGGGTATCCAGTATTATTTTCCACGTAGTCGGATTCATGAATTAGAATATATTCTGACAGATCAATCAGCTAATCATCTAATAAGATATTTCTCTTTTTACAAATTTCCAACAACAAAATCAGAAATCTGGAAATCCGATTTCGTTCAGATTTCATTCACCGTTTTGTTTTACAGATATCGATCTATATAAGGAAGTCTCTACTTTAATATTTTGAATGAATTTCCAAACTGTAACTTAGATTAATTTTACTTCAAATGATTTGTTTTCTTTATACAATTATGTTTTCCACGCAATTGGATTCATGAATTAGAATATATTCTGACAGATCAATCAACTAATTTATTTATTTATTAAATATTCCTATTTTTAAAAAATTCCAACAACAAAATCAAAAATCTGGAAATCCGATCTTGTCCAGATTTCATTCACCGTTTTGTTTTACAGGTATCGATCTATATAAGGAACTCTCTACTTTCATATATCAAGTGAATTCTGCCATTTTGTATAACTAAGCGCTATATATTAGGAACAATCTTACGAGGGAACCGTTCCAACTGATAAATCGCTTTTTTAATGAAAGCTGGTGGGTTATAGGTTATCGACTATGCTGATTTCGAATATGAGTATGAGGAGTGCCCTTAGGCCTTTATAGGATGGTTTTCTAGAAAACCAGATCTCTAGAAAACCAACTTTAAACTAAATTTTTGTTTTTGACCTGCTCAGGTTATAAAGCACATCAAGTTGTCTATTAATCGATATTTTCTTTTGTTTCAAATAGATTTTACGATGACATACAGTCAATGGAATTCACATAGTAGATGCATATTACTAGCATTTCACTGTACAAATAGGAAAGTTTAATGTTGTTTATTCAAGACAATCCATGCAAAGCAGGAAAAACTATTGATTTATAGGCAACTCAATGTGCTCTATAATCTGAGCAGATCAAAAACAAAAATTTCATTTAAATTAGTTTTCTGAAGACCTGGTTTTCCAGAAACCCACCCTATGAAGGCCTAAGGGCACTCCTCATACTCATATTCGGAATCAGCATAGTCGATAACCTATAACCCACCAGCTTTCATTAAAAAAGCGATTTATCAGTTGGAACGGTTCCCTCGTTAGTACAAGCATTGTTCAATTTTAAGAAGGATCGTAGTATATACATTGTTAGATTCTAGGAATAATCCCAGTTGAAACAGTTGAAATCCTTTAGACTCTTGATGACATCCTGATGCAATCATTAGAAATTTTGATAACATCCTGGTGAAATCTGTTCAAAATGTCGATTCAATCTTTGGAAAATCTTTGGAATTTTTGATGAAATCCTTGAGAAATCTTCGTGAAATCTTCAGAAATCTCGACGAAATCCTTGAGAAATTTTTATAAATCTTGATAAAATCCTTAGGAAATCTTCAGAAATCTGGATGAAATTCTGGACAAGCATTTAGAAATCTTGATGAAATCCTTGGGAAATCTTCATAAATATTGATGAAATCTTTGCGAAATCTTCAGAAATCTCGATGAAATCTTTGTGAAATCTTCAGAAATCTCGACGAAATCCTTGAGAAATCTTTATAAATCTTGATGAAATCCTTGGGAAATCGAAACAGATTCAGCCAACTTCTGATGAAATCCGACTGTATTCTGTCGGAGCCTTACGTTATCAGGCGTTTCTCTGTGAAAGGATCCTGGTGGTTACGGCATTATCCGACAAACAGTTCCGTCAGGATCCGATCGTATCCTTTCCGACGTAATCCGGTCCGGAATCCGTTAGTTAGGAATCCTGTGAAATACGGTTGGGTTCCGATCGGATTTAGTTGGGAACCCGACGAATTCCGGTGTGATCCGACATCGGATCCGATAGTTTCCGGTAGGATCTACAGGTCGGATTGAATCACCTGGGAATGACTAAAACGAAATTAATAACAGTGTTTTTTCATAGTGATTTAAGTCTATAATTTCAACTTACTAAAGCTTGTTCATTTTCATCATACTTTTCTTTGAAATCAATCAATTCATGTAATAATATTTCACGAGCTGGTTTGTCATCAGCACCTATTATTACATCATCTTTGATTAATGATGTGAATTCATATTCAGATGTTTTTGACCAGTGTTTGTTTCTTGAAGATCGTCGCATAATACCAATAAACATTGGATATTGTTGAACCGGAAAAACATTCAATACTTGAGTAGAAAACATTTCTTCCCAGACTTGTATCAACCTATTTAAAGAGTACAATATCTATCGTACACTTGTAAATTGTTTACCTATTTCTGTTTGATTCAACTGTTATATCCCATGGCCAGACAATATAATTTTCAAGTAAATATTCAATAATAATCTCTGAACAGAATATTTTCGAACAAACCATATCACTAAACATGTTTTTGTCATTATGTATGTAGACGAGCACTGGGCGACGCTAAAAAAACAAGAAAATGTCTTCTATGTTTTGTAGAGATAAACAAACTTTTTTAATCTCTGATAAATTGAAAGCTGCTTGACAAGCATCTTGAAGAGAACCCATGAAAAATACTGGACAGCTGTTGTAACGTCTCATAAAACATGCGTGAAAAGATTCGATAGCTATAATTTCATTTTGACATTGAGTCGGAACTTTGAAAATAATAGAATCTTGAATAAATCTTTTTCTTTTTGATAAATAAAAATCAATTTACTAGGACTACGATCGAAGAATTTATGATCATAATCAAAAGTATCATCGTCACTTATTTGTGTGTCATCGTCACTTATTTGTGTATCATCATCCTGCAGAGTTAAATAAAAATAGTTTTTAAGAAATTGAATCAATTGGAAATATATATCTTTTTTTATGGATGAAGCATAAGAATTTGCTTATTTTGTATTCATACAGAAGTATACTTACCATTGTGATCGTTAGTTTAATTATTATCGGTAATAGAACTTCTAAAAAAAACTAAAAAAACGTACGTCTTTTACTATTTTGAGAAAAACGACAATCTCTCGCGGACAAAAAAAAACGGCCTTTTTTCATTTCACTTTTGCATCGCTTTAAACTTTGTTTTAAAAAAACAAAATATACCACAAGATGCAGCGTGAAAAGAACTACAACCTACAAAGTAAAGCTTATTTTATTTGTGTGCTTTTTGCTTTCGAAAAAAAGCAAAATCCTGTGCGCCCAATTTTCGACCCTGCGAAAATATCATTTTTTTTATGCCAAGGAGAAATTCCTTTTTCTTTGTTTCATCTTTTTATCACCTAATGTGCTTTTCTGAAAAAAAAACAAAATATACCAGAAGATGCAGCGTGAAAAGCTCTATAATTTACATAGAACAATTTATTCAAATACGAAGAAAAGAATTTCTCGTTCGTGTAGAAAAATGATTTTTTTCGCAGCGTCAGACATTGGTCTCACAGAATTTTGCTGTTTTTGAAAATGAAAAGTACATAATTTAAATAAGTTTTACTTTGTAGATTGTAGAATTTTTCACGCTGCATCTTCTGATATATTTTGTTTTTTTTTCACACAAACATACTAGTTGATAAAAAGATGAAATAAGAAAAAAGGAATTTCTCGTTACATAGAAAAAAAGATTTTTTCGCAGCGTCGAAAATTGATAGCACAGGATTTTGCTTTTTTTGAAAGCAAAAAGTGCACAATTAAATTAAGCTTCACTTTGTAGATTGTACAGTTTTTCACGCTGTATCTTCTGGTATATTTTGTCTTTTTTTCAGGAAAGCACATTAGGTGATAAAAAGATGAGATAAGATGAGGTAAGATAAGATAAGAAAAAATGATATTTTCGCAGGGTCGAAAATTGGGCGCACAGGATTTTGCTTTTTTTCGAAAGCAAAAAGCACATAAATAAAATAAGCTTTACTTTGTAGGTTGTAGTTCTTTTCACGCTGCATCTTGTGGTATATTTTGTTTTTTTAAAACAAAGTTTAAAGCGATGCAAAAGTGAAATGAAAAAAGGCCGTTTTTTTTGTCCGCGAGAGAATGACTGCATGAAATGGATTTTTATTGATCTGGAAAAAACCAACGTTACTCTTATATGTAAAGATCATATGTGAGTCATAGAAGTGGCAGGAGGGAAAGGGAGGAAAGGAAAAACATATATGTGAGAGAATGGAGAAAAAAGATGCCTTTCGCAGAAATCGAACCCACACCTTTTGCTATCCGGGTAGATGTCCGAAGCCAATTGAACTAGAAGGTGTTGGTGTGGGTGTAGGTGTATGTTGATGAATGGAAGACCCACATCCACAATCAATGATGACAGATTGAGACATCTGTTAACAATTTTAATTTAAATATTCATTCAGAATATTTCATTCTATATCCTTCATAATTCTTTCAATTCTGGTATTTATCACAGTATTGCTGGAAATAATAATAAAAAAGGTATTCCTCATAGAGGGTGCTACAATGTATTGCATTCACCTATGTAGAATTTCATTGTTGCTTTCATTTTAATTGGATGATGTCTCACCAGATAATAAAAGTGGAACACTGAGAAAAACCCAGTGTTGCAACTTTAAGAGTAGCATGCAACTATACATTTTTTCGATTTTATAATCATTTCTTTTTCGTTTTTTAGTGTGTTTATGGCAGTATCACAACAGCCAAAAGGTCGAGGACGTCCTCGGCAATACGTTCCAGCCGCTCATTCTTCATTAACGAAGAGTTCACCATCAACAATACCGAAAACAACGCATGTCACTATCACTTCAACTACGAACAATGCTTAAAGACTTATCACATTCCCATCGACTCCTAACAGTGGTCGTAGTCATGGTGCTCATCTAAAGCAAATAAATCAAGTACCTGATCTTCACTGGAAGATATCAGACTTAACCATGGCTCAATTGAAGTCAAATATTCGGTCATCAAAGCCAGAGGAGCAGAAAAGCATTGGTCAGAAAATACAAGTTCGAGCTAACTATTTTCCTATTCTTGAGTTTCCAGGTTATGGTCTTGTTTATCAATATGATATTCAAATAAAAAATAAAAGTGGTTCCAAACTTACTCGTGAACTTCGACGGTAAACATTTAGGGTGTGGGTGTGGGTAAGGAGCAGATCACAACAACACCCACACACCCATATTCATATCCAGACCCAACACCACCGACATCTATTCTTAGTAGACTACGTGTATAAGAGTTTCAAAATCTTCAGTGCATACAATGGCCGAAATCGACCAGACAAATGCCATGATAAATACTTCTGTTATGTAATTACGTAATATGCTTAAAAACATGCATAGAATGCAACAAAATCATGATTCAGAATTGAAAGATTGCGCAATTACATGCATCTTTAAATATGGAAAGAAGAATGAATATATTTTGGTTAAATATATTGTTACTACATAGAAAAAACACGTGGAAGATGTTGTCAAATTTTGAGACTTTACCCGATGAAATTATAATGATTATTTTGAAATATTGTGGTGATGTTCATACAATATTAAAAACGTTTCTTGGTTTTAATCAACGTTTAAATATGATTCTTATTGATAAGCGTTTACATTTATTAACTGATTTTTTACATATTCATGTATGCGATGATTATTATAATTCTGAAGTGTTCCAACAATTATCCAAACAGTTATTATCTATAAATACAATAGTCGATGAACAAAAACTTGCTTCAATTTTACAAACATTATTTCGTTTTCATATAAAACAAAAATATATTCAACTAGGATATGAATTTCAATCATTTCTTGAAAACTTTAAAACTATTCGTCAATCATTAACACATGATGAAATTGTTAAAGTAGATCATGAACTAAAAATAGAATTTGATCGTTTATATAATGGCCCTATCCGTATAGAATATATTAAACTCATTAAATCACTTATTTTAACAAAAGGTGCTTCTTGTGCATGCGATGATTATGAATTATGCCGATTTAATCTGACTAAAGCCGTAAATGAATTATTTCTTTCTCATATTAATGATACTGAATCTAAATGTTCAATATCAATTAATTCATTTTTACAATTATTTAAAATTCTAATTATTTCAAATACTTCTCTAATAAATAATCGAGATTATGTTGGTAATGGTGGTCGTAATCTTGAGTATTTTCTTGCATATACTCTTTATAACTTGGGACATTATTATCATGGTAGATTTTTAAATCCTGTCAATATGAAATATTATCGAGTTACGGTTGACTTATTTCTTTTTGTTATACAATGCCAGAAACAAATGTTTAAAAATGAACAGTATATTCGAGAGAGTATGTTTAGCGTTATGGAAATGATTTCTAAGACGAGCAATGACATGTTTATTCCAGTTATTCAATGGGAAATATTGAAAATAGTTGTTCATGAATATATTATAAAAGCAAGCGAACCATGGGACGATTATTTTATGAATAGATTTAGACAAATATTAAAAAATTTAATTGAAAATAGTCGATTAGATGTTCTTGTATATATTTATCGTGATGTTGGATTTGAACGATTTTTTAACATACGAAATTATACTCGAGAATGTCTGGATTTAATGACAACAAATCAATGGGGAAGAAAACTATTTTGTGTGATTGTGGATGAGAAATTATTGGAGCTTTTGTTTTCGAAAGAAGATTTAATATTTATTTTATTAGATAAAAAAGAACGTAAATTAATAGAAAAATTATTAAAATTATCACCATGTCTCATTCATCAATTAGATGAAGATGGAAATGATCCTTTACTTTATATATGCCTCAAAGTTCATGGTTGTCGACATCGAATTATTAACTTTTTAATTAAAATGGGATCAAATTTACAAAGAACGAATTATAAAGAACAAAACTTTATCGATGTATTACAATTACAAAGAAATCAAAAATTATTAAACAGACTAATTGAGCACGAGATAGTTATAATTAACATTTAATATTCAATGCTATTTATTATTCTTACTTCATTAAACGAACAATGGAATCATCTCGCTCAAGCTTTTGCATGACATGATAATAAAAATTATAGAAATATATAAATATCATTGTTTTATTCAGCGTAAGGATTGATGTAGTGATGATTCTTCGAAGATCGAATTGGCTGTCACAGAGTTTTTAGTCATTCTACCCTGCACGATGTGTCCATGCTCCCAAAAACAGAGGTACTCTCTTCCTGAGTTTGAAATCTACTTGAGTTTACATAGGATATTCACAAGAGAATATACAGCAATGACATAAAAGAGGATGACAATACAAAATTCCAATATTTAGATTTTTTACATAACTATATTTCCACTAAACAGATGCGTTGATAATACATTTGACAAGAAATGAAAAAGAATTCTAATGCGCCCTTCTTTTTACTTGAATTGAAAATACTCAGGAACAGCTGTCTCAGTGATAGTTTCAGAGACACTATTTACACTAAAGCGAGTATTTTTTCCTTCTGTACAAAACTTTTATTCATTAAAAATCAGATGACGGTGGTAATTCTCGTGGTGGTGGCGATGGCCAATAAGGCGGAGGTGGTGCTTGTATACGCCCGAGTTCAATGATTGTGTGTGGATCGGTTACTGTATTATTTGTATGCACTTTAATAATGGTATAAACATAGACACCAATATAAACTAAACAAATAGCGATCATAACTGCAGTACAAGTAATTTGTATTTTAATCAAAATAAATTTAATCCAACTAATATTTGCGCTGCTACCTAAGATAATACCGAAGAATTTAAGATTTAATGATTCTTCATTACACAAATTATTTGGCCATAAGCATGTATTAGGATTACGAAGAAATAAAACATCATAAAACAAAAGAACACATGATGCAGCAATCGATATAATATGTACAATTAGTACATATGTTGCACAACTCTGTGATTTTACACAGCAACAAACTAGTAAACAACAAAAAACCATATATCATTGATATTCTATTATCATTAGACTTCAAATACTTACAAACTGTAAACGTTGATATCAAAGTTATTATAAAGAAAAATGAAGCAATAAAACCAATGAAAAAAAAAGAATATTTTATATTAATAATCATACTCCAAAATTCTAGACCAATAATGATACTTGCCAATAATATTTCAACTATTGTTATTAAAGCTAGTAATGATGTTGGCCAAAATCGTTGCCATCGTTGACGTCGATTACGTTTTGAATTAAATTGTACAAATTGCATCTGCTTTGATATTGTTATTTTATTACAACAAAAACTTCGAGTTGATATATATATATATATACATGGTATTTTATTATTTTCTAAATTATGAGTCAAATATCAGAGTAAATATGCCTTTTTGTCTCTGTTGATGAGAATCATATTGACTCTGACATAAGTGCTTATGACTGACGCCAACACATTCAAACAACAACAATAAAAAAGAAGCCGTAAAAAAATTAGTGAACAGCTTTTTTTTGTAATCATATAAATAAAATACAATTCAGATTAATCATTTGTAATCAAAAATAGCAGAGAAATATGGAGTTCTGAAATATCCAAGGTAATATCTTCTCAATGGTAATAGTTTCTAACTTAGGATCGTGTTTATTGTAAAATCAAAGTTAAGATTCGATTATTTTCAACGTAATTGATCAACGATCAAACTTTTCTTGAATGATCGTCTTTCATAAATCTTCATCAAATTTGTCACTATTGTGTGTACATTCAATCACTGAATAATCTTCTCTATCGATTAAATCCTATTGACATTTTATCTCTTTTTGTTTTAATTACAGACAATATCTACTTCATGCATTTCCAACGTCTTATGGGGTACCTATTCGTCGTAACAAAATTTCGAAAATAAATTTTTTAATAGATTTTTCATGATTAGGATTTCAACAATGATGTCCAATCATTGATTTATAGAAGTAACTAATTTACTTATATTCTTCTAAAGTCTATATCGAGGTTCATTGTGAATAACCTTCTTAATCAAAAAGTATTTTGTCGAATAATTTCCAGAAACATAAATGAACGATTCTAGGATAAATGTTCAGTGAGGAATTTTGAAATATATCATTTGAGAGAAGTCTGATTTTTAATTGATCACTTTGAAAATAATCGAATTTCATATGTATTGAGGTCCCTTGATTTTGATTTTATGATAAAGAAGATATCAAATTTCGAGCTTCGACTTGAAACTTTGCACAAATGAAAGTCTCAACAATATCAGTTCACTGCGGAAGTTTAACTGATTTCACTACTACGCATCCAGAGATATCAGTATACGAAAAACAACTGCCTTTTTTCTATTAGAAAGTTTTCATCATTCATATCTCAAAGTAGGATATACAAAAATCAAAGAAACCTTCGAAATGACCTAATATCATAGTGATTATAGAAGG
The DNA here is from genome assembly GCA_905250075.1 of Rotaria sp. Silwood1. Taxonomy (NCBI): domain Eukaryota; kingdom Metazoa; phylum Rotifera; class Eurotatoria; order Philodinida; family Philodinidae; genus Rotaria; species Rotaria sp. Silwood1. The sequence goes on from CAJNOP010000337.1 coordinate 44,987, forward strand.
ACCAGAGCTTTCAGTTAAACAATCCAGTTAAAATTCAATATGTCAAGCACAAAGGCTTAAACAACAGAAACCATAGTCGAGTCAGACATTTTTATATTCTATTTCAAAATGAATAAATCTTAAATTAAAGAATTAACTTGAAAATCGGATATTTTGTCGAACGTAAAACTAGCTTTCATATAACTCAATGAAGAGGACACTCGAGTTGAATCTTTTATCAATACAAATGTCACGGTCAATGAATAGTCGCAAGCGATCTCTTTTGGTTTGAGGCACTCCTTTATTTAAAAGTTCATTTTGATTCAAGTACATTCAGAGCCTCATGAAATCTGCCAGGTATTTTTGTTGAGCGACTATGGAGAATGGGCAACCTGAAATTTTCTGTGAACGTTTATTGACAATAATTAGTTGTTATGGAGATACTACATTTTCACGGTATTATTTTAATGAATGTCGTAATTTAACTCAGAAACACAAAGAAAACAGCTTGTTGAATTTCGACTTGAGATACAGACGGAGAGTGTTAGTGTAGGTGAAACGAATATCCTCACTTACATTCCTAAAGAATTTGATCCTTTTTCTAAATAATGGAATATTTAGTTGATTGTACTTTGTTTCGGAGGGCTTATAATTTTGTCACAACATGCTGTAAACTACCTTGAACTTCTACTATATTTCACAAGACTAATTTGTTCTTGATTACATTTAATTATGGCTAGACTATTTTCAACACAATAGAATAGGAAACACTACTCTCAATTCATTATTATATCTAATTATGCTTAGCAAGATTTATGTGATAGAGTACATTAGTCGATTTGATGTAACTAAATATTAGCTCGATTTATTAGTGGTTTTAAGGCACATATTGTACTCCTTCTATATTGTTAACAAAAAAACACTCTTTATTCAGACGTTTCGATAATTATCGGACTACCTTCTTCAATGTCGAAATTACACTACCAACAATCAACACTGCTATGCATAGTTCTCTTTCTTTTCTTTCTAATATTAGTGCCATTTTGTTTCCGTACCTATATTAGAAGGAAAAGAAAAAGACCGATGTATAATTGTGTTTATTATTGGTCTTGTGATTTCTGCATTGAAAAAGAAACATTCGATAACTAAAACAGGAAGAGTATGTTATATCTGATATTTGTTGTTGTGTATATAGTTTATTTATAATGTTTAAAAATATCAGATATTGAATAGCTATACTCATAGATAACATCATACCGTTGGAACAGTACATCACTTATCAGATCAAAACAAGAGAACACACTAGGAAAAAATATCTAATAGAATAAAAGAAAATATATAGTTAACAACATATGTCTATGCAAACAGAAAGAGAACGAATATAATTATATGGATAATATCTATAAGACATTTGTCTTATGGGATATCTTAGGTGCATGCAATAACAAAGTACATTATCTATAACAAAGTTTACAACGGTCTTTCTAAAAATTGTCACTGATTATTAGTGATTTTTGAAACATTCTATCTTTGTTCTGAGCTTAACTAAAAATTTCATGTAATATTAATTAAACAAATCCTTAGCATCAAGAACATTTCTCTCTGATGATGAAATATTCTACGTTAATTTGTTCTGTTACTAATACTGCCGACGGCATGTTGTTTTTGTAATGCGTCAACGCAAAAAAATCCAGTTAGAAGAAAAGAAAAATAAAAAAGAACACAACATACTACTATTTACGACTGTTGATAACGTGCTCTATAGAAGTAAAAAAAAAAGCGAGTTTGCTTTATTTTAAAATGTGCTATGCACAACCGACACGTGGTTTCAGTTATATAGACGAAGACTCAATTGATCCTGAAGTCAAGTGTAGTATTTGTACTGATCCTTTTATCGATCCTGTGGTAATATCGTCTTGTAAGCATATATTCTGTCGATCAGGCATCGAAACAGTATTAAAAAATACACCAGTTTGTCCTTTGTGTCGTCACGAGCCGATCACTTTCAATGAACTTCATTCGGCGGATCATACCATACACAACTATCTCAATCAACTTTTAGTTAAATGTGACACTTGTGATGAAATAAACATCCAACGAACTCTTTTTGAAGAACATATCAAGAAATTATGTCCCAAAGTACAAATGACATGCTCTGCTGCTGATCTCAAATGTGGATGGACAGGTTTACGTAATCAACTTGATGAACATATTGCCCATTGTACCTTTGAATTAATGAGACCTATTCTTGGTCAATTGCCTATTATGGCAGAGCAAATGGAACGAATTCAGAACGACAATCACGAGTTTCAATTACAAGTAAATGGACTGGTACATCGATGCAAACAACTTGAAATGAAAATAAATGGATCTTGCATGAGTAAATATCAATTAATAGTCGAATTTTCTCAGAGAAATTCTTCATAAATTGAACAGTCAGCAACATTAAAGTAATTAATCATATGCTGTGAAATCTTGCATATAGTAGAGTTAAAGTCCATGGTATATTACACTGATGGACTACTTAGAAATGAGAGAAATATGCATATTTCTAATCCATTTCTAGGAAAATATAGGCGCTACAAAACGAAGTCACCAATTTTTAGTTCATTTATAAGCCTATAGAAAGTTTCTTGAAACATTGAAATTTGATTTTGCTTGATGATAATGTCTTTTTAAAGAATGCTATATAAAGTATTACTTAAATTTCATCACAAAATAAAAACATAAAGGATACGATCCGATTATAATTTTCACGAACACCGAAAAGAAAGCTTTCTATTGCTCTTATCAAGTTGCAGTAGCTGTTTTTTGTGCTCGTCCATATTTGCAGAAAAGAGTTTAGAACGACTTTCTTATTTAAAGGATATTTCGTTTTTTTGAACATGCTATCAGTTAATATTGATGATGTCTTGCCACGTACATAATAACTTCATATCTATGTTTTTATTTAGTTCCATTACGCGCTGCTGAATTTGATATCAATGCTAAATGGACAACAAATGGTTTGACTCTGATAGGAGGCCATGGACGAGGAAATGGACTCAATCAGCTCTCTCATCCTCAAGGTTTATATTTAAATGATGAACAAACATTCTATGTAGCTGATTTTTCTAACCATCGTATCGTTGCATGGAAATTAGGCGAAACAAATGAAACAGTCGTTGCCGGTGGAAATGGAGTAGGAAATAGAGATGATCAATTGAATTATCCAACTGATGTCATCGTTGATAAAGAGAATGATTGTCTTATCATTTGTGATCGGGAAAATCGACGAGTAGTTCGATGGTCTCTTCGAGATTCAACAAGTGGAGAAACAATCATTTCGGATATTAGTTGCAACTGTTTGACAATCGACGATAATAAATCCTTCTATATCACTGATATTGGCAATCATGAAGTTAGACGATGGCGTTTGGGAGAAACTCAAGGGGTAGTGGTGGCTGGCGGAAATGGACCAGGTAATCGTCTCGATCAGCTCAATTATCCTACCTTCGTGTTCGTTGATCGCGATCATTCAGTATACGTGTCAGACTATTATAATCATCGTGTGGTAAAATGGACAGAGAATGCCAAAGAAGGAATAGTTGTTGCAGGTGGTCAAGGCGAAGGCAGTTCCCTTAAACAATCACATTATCCTGGAGGAGTCATTGTTGATCAGTGGGGCACTGTTTATGTGGCAGATAGTGAAAGTCATCGAGTTATGCGTTGGCAAAAAGGTGCGACAGAAGGAAAAATCGTTGCTGGTGGAAATGGCAGAGGAGCACAACCGAATCAACTCAATCGTCCAGCGGGATTACTGTTTGATAAATATGGAAATCTCTTTGTCGCAGATCATGGAAATCATCGAGTACAAAAGTCTGAAATTGTGACATCATGTTCTTGATTTTTATTTAGAAATCATCTGAGTTATATTTCGACGAATAATGATCAAATAAAGTCTTGTTTGAATAAATATGCCCTTCAGAAAAGTATCTATTATGAATACGAAAGTGGACACCAGAGATAACTATCGCGACTAGAAATTTGCTGCTGTCATGATGGTTTTTGAGAAATTCTACAAAAATCTTTTCCAGCACTGTGCTACATTAGTACAGTTCGATTGAATCCATCAGACTCTATCTCGATTCTGACTGCTGGACTTGTAGATACTAAAATCTGGTGCACATTCATCCAACTTTGCAATTTCAATAAAAAAAAGCCGTCATTGATATATGGCTACCACAATGGTATGCTTGAAATATCTCCTGTACAGTCATAGATATCATAGCTTCGTATCCTATCATTTGACGAGAAGATACATTGTGCATAGTACAAAGGAGCCTGAAAGTTTTATGATAAAAAATTTAAACAGTTGCGAAATGATGTAACAGTATGAAAAAGACGAAAGATTGACAAATACGAGACGATTGAATGTTCTTAAGAATGCCACATACATTTCTTTATCTCTGAACACTAATACAATGCTTCCTATTCTCAATTTTTCATTCAATTATGGACCTTAATTGTTCTATTATTATACTTAATCTCTTCGCTACCGCAATATAATTTGAACTTCATTGAAAAATTCAGATTCGTTTCAATAGCTTTTATTCAAAAAAAATACATTCTTTATATTGTGTTTTCCTTTAGCATGGTAGATATTTTAATGATAAAGTCTTTATGAAACTTTGTGTCTGAGTTACGTTGTATGCGTTTATAACGAGAACTGTTGGATCATTCAATCCGTTTACACAAATGAATACTGTTTGCAATTTGAGCTTATGGAGTAACATACAAATCAATTTCTTTCTAATAAAAATCATGTATAGATCGCATGTATAAATCACAGGACCCACGCATTGATGCGTCGTTCCAGGTTGGTCGTATACAGGCAACATGAGTACTGCACGACATTAATATACAGCATCCATCTTAACAAATGGAACAGTTTTAGTTAATGGTAAAATTTCGCATAACAATTTAAATACTGTTAGTACAGAAGTATATGGTCGATCCACAGGAGTACAAATACCAACAGCATAATTAGTCCCCAGTTCCATCATATAATTTCTGTATTAGAAAATGGAAAAGTGCTAGTTACTGATGGAGAACATGATAGGCGTTCCTCAGTGAGTGCAGAATTATACGATCCGTCAACAGGATCACGGACAAATACTGGAAACATGAGTATCACACGATGAGCGCACACCGCATCCACATAGGTAAATGAGACAATCGTAGCTGCTAGTGAAGAATCTGTAGATTTCTCGACAACTAATGAATTATATGATCCATTAACGGGGCTATGAACAAATACTGGCAGCATGAATGATGCACGACAATATCACATGGCATCTCTATTAACAAATAGAAATGTTTTAGTGATTGACGAAAGCCATGATTTGTCTAGTTTAAATAGTTCAGAACTCTATGATTCATCAATAGAGTTTTGTACAGATGCTCACAGTAATAATACTACACAAGTGATTAGTACGACATCGATATTTAATCAATAATCATGTCTCACTTTCTGATGATCGCAATTATTTTTATGAACATTATTACATGGATATGATTTTCATTTGACTCAAACTTTCAATAAATTTCTCATTCTCATCAGAAAAATTTGCTCTATGTTGTAAAAAAAAGAATTTTTTTTCTTTCAGAATGATGCGGTTCTAGGTATGTCACACTCCGCTGAAACTCTAGTTCCGGATAGAACGGATTTTTTTTATAGAGTACAATGCTTCAGTAATACTTTTGTGGTTAGTTTTTGAATAAATTATTTTGTCGTACAATTCTTCAGGATTGCCACTGTACATTGTCAGTCAGTGCTGTCGCTGAGATGGCTCATCATTTACCAGGTGCCATAGAAAACCTTCAATTGAAGTCATGCATATGTAATCAATCATGTAGTTCAAATATCGATAAGTGACTGTTTCCTAGATTTAACGACTGACGTATGCAAACAACATTCTTTTTCGTTCTCTGATTGATGTTAAGCTTTTACAATGATGCTAACAATTTTCATTTATTTGTGAAGTAAAATTGGTAGTTAGCCTAAGAATGTATAGCAACAACAGTGAAAAATGCTTAATGAAATACAAGACACCTAGGCTTCTTCTAAGCTGTTCACTAATGGTATCAAACATAACACAAAGCTACGATGAAACGCGAGAGTTTACACGTTTTGAATTAAGAAAAAAGACACGTATCAACCTCGTTGTTTAGATTATTTATTTTCCTTCCTTAAATTAGAGCATCTACTAAACCTAGCTTTAACTTCGAATAAAGATTTTGATGTTCAAAATACAAAATAGTTTACGAGCTACAAGGGTCTAGGTGTGATTGTGGTTATGAATCTTTTGTTCACTCTTGTTTATATACTATATCTACATCTATTGCCACAGTAACACTCACATCCAGAGAATGTTCTATGGTATAAACATAACTGATATCGTCTATTGTCAATTTTTTTAAAAATAGTACCTGATAATTAAATTGTTGCAACCTGGATATCAGTAGTTGTAGTATGATTCTAAATAAATCATTGTGAAAAATTTGCCTAAATTCATTCATAATATATTGTTTCATCAACCAATATATCAATCGCTCTATTCTATTTTGAGTATTGATTGCTAAAATGTTGTATCATCGTGAACTTATGCCTTTCCTATTTGCTTATTTTATCGAGACTCTAATTTTTGAATTATTTAGTCTGTAAGATTATTCAAATCAACAATTATCTCAAGTACATGTTGGTGGGTCACGTCACTTTTTTTTCATGTAAAATAATATAATGAGAAACCGTCATTTTCGACATGATTTTTGAAGTGTGGGTGTACATATGCGTTGCCTTTTTCTTCTCACCTACACCCTACACAATCATCTTTATGCTTCAAGAAACCTTCTTTATGTTTTTCATAGCCAGTTGGACAAGTGGAAGTAAAATCAATTCTGATGAAAAATAAGTAGCTTAAAAATCATCCACATGTGTTATCGTCGCTCGTCTACATAGGAGTAGCTGCCATAATTATTAACAGACACGATTTAATTCGTTCGAACAACTTACCAAAAGTTTTTCAAAAATTCCTTTTGTTGTTCAACTTCGCTTTACAATACTTGTTACGACACCAAATAGATGACTTCAGCTTTCAAGACTTTTTATTGACTGACTTTTGAGCACTTTTTTGCAAACACGTTCAAGTTGCTCTTTTCCGTAGCTTATCAAATAGTATAAAATGATGTCTTTTCATCTGTACTAGACTATAATGAAGAAAGATCCGAAGCTATTTTCCAGTTGAACTAATGGCTTGTATGCTTTCACATTTTTCGCTATATAGGTTCGTTGCGTGCAAAGTTCTCTGATTCTTCTGTTGCTGCTTTGATCCATTTTTTCCGCTGTACTAAATGCAAGATTCCGAATACAACCGCCATCATCGAATAAGCTACCGTGAATCTCCATCCATTATCGGTAGGCTTGATCAATAAATCCACAGAACTAGCATGAATTACTCCAAAAAGAGCAAGTACGGCTGCGATTATTGACCATACGACTGCTCGGATAAACTTGCGGTCGATTGTATAGATTAAAATAGCCGTGATAACAATGCATAGCAACATTGAACCACCTGAGAAGTTCACCAAACCTTGATAAGAAAATGTTGAAATCATGGAAGTGACATTGGGCGAGAATCGAACATTGGCTACAGTGAAATTCGAATAACTAGCGGAGACACTCGTGACAATAGTGTTATGAGCCCAATCGGCAACTACTGGCATCAGACCAAGCAAAAAGGCTGGATAATGACGACGAGAAATAATAACCAATGTATCAGCACATATTAACAAACCAATGAAGATCTATTTTACAAAAATTGTGTTTATCGATCATGAAAAACTGTACGAACAGAAATTTTATTTTCCTAACTTCTAGCAACGGTCTCGATGCCATATCCTAGTTTTTGAAGTGAATGATATCAACACCACACTCATAGAGTCGTGCAAACCTCTTCAAATCGATGATTACATCGTTCAATGCTTACCCTTTACGTGTGCTCTAGTCTCACTTAAAAAAGGAATCAAGCCAATGTCACAAAGTGCCACATATTTATAGTGGTCGTGTTCAGAAGAGCTTATGGCAATGCTAATTACTTATCGACATAATAGATGACTAACTCGTTCGTCATTCAAACTTTTCTATTTTCTTCACTCTTATTCTGTTGACAATCAACTTTTAGTGGTTCCGAAATGGCACAGTACTTTCGAACAATAAAAGTCTTCAACATCTAGGATTCTACTAAATACTCATCAGCAGACAAAACGATGAGGATTTTGAAAACTTACAATTATGGGACGGACTGCTACGATGGCGATGATAGATATGATAAATGCGCTGACGCCTAAAAAACTAATAGGTAGAAACGCGATACCATTGACCAACGAGTAGCCTTGCCTAGCACCCATCTTTTTCATCACAGGATGACCAATGTAACCTAAACAGACTTCAATGATATTGCTCATTGAAAAGAAAATTTCTCACTTGTCATACTGAGAATTGAACCAAACAAAGTAGAAATAAGAGTTCCTATTCCGTCAGCAAACGTGGCTTCTTGGGTGGAGTAAAGGTCTCCAGCTATTCTGGCCGATTCCACACATTGAATCGTCACAACAGCATTTGCTACAGCCGCAGGAATCGTTGTTGCAAGATGTGGCAGGACTTCATCAATATTTTGGAGTACTTCTCTGATTGGAAAGCTTATTGAGTAAGCTTTCATCAATTGATATGCTTCACGCACTTTTGTTACATCATTGAGCGACGTAGCCCACCCCAGACCTGTGCCGATCACAAGAGCCACGACAATTGGTGGAATAGGACCAAAGCTCACTGAAAAGATCATGGGTTTAAATCGTTGTGACCATCATCTTGTGTGCATGCAGATTTCGGCGAGTATGGGCGTGTGTAAGTGAAGGAAAATTCTCAAGATTACACCAACAACTATCTTATCAATAATTTAGAGTGACCCATAATATAGTTACTCACATAAACTAAAAATATATTGTATCTTATAAGAGGTTAGTGAAGCTCAAGTTTACGCGAAATCAGAGGTTTCCAAAACAAAATTGAAAATAAATTTGGTTTTCCTGGAAGATTGTTTGCAAGAAAAGAGAGAAAATCAAAAAAAATGTTTACGGAAAGTCGACTGAAGACTTGCTGAGACATCTGGTATCGTTCTAGCTCATTCAAAACTATAGCCGTTTTACTCAACTGTCACCATAGGACAAACTAAAAAGAACGAATTACAATGGAAATTTTTCATTCTAGAGATTTCTCTATGAATAGATTTTATGGTTTCTAATTTGCTTCGAATTTTTCAACAAAGCCAACTATTTCGTTATCGACGTACTCAGTTTTGAAAAAAAAAACTTGCTTTTCATGACAAATTTATTACTATTGGGGCTTTCTTGACAACTCAATATTTCAACATAAAAAAAACTCCTTTCTTGCAGAGAAATTCGATATGTTGACATAGGAGCATAATGCAGTAAAGCAACTATCAAAATAGCTATCAGCTCGAAAGTGGCTATGTTTACAGTTTCGTTAGGTTCCTACTAAGCTTTATCAAAATCTGAGATTTCAAAATTGTGAGGAAACATCAATTTTAATTTCAATACTGATCAAATGAAGCAGAGCTCTTCAAATAATTGAGTAAGAAGCCACAGGAAACTATGCATAACTCTTAGTTGACTAAAGCTAAAACTGTAAGTCTTTCATAGTTTTATACTTGAGCTTTGACTAGGGCCTCTCTGCTACCGTTCCAAAAATTGACATCTCAATTATCGGGTTCAGCACTTGTTTTTTTTTTCTTGAATATTGATGAAATATTCTCATCGAACTTCAGAGAAAATGTTGAATATAACACTCGATGCAGTTTTATTTGTCTTTATTATCTAGAAAATGTACATATAAATTTAATAAAACTTTTCAATTTGAAGACCAAAATTCGTCTGCCAATGGATAGAAATTCCCAAAGAAAGTTTTTTGCTAAACAATCGACTCTCTGATTTATAGCGCACTTATTCAATCGAGTTTGAAATTTAGTTTGCCATGTGGCGTTTCAGCAAGTATTAATGAAATGTAAAAAAACAGATAATATGCTTCATACCCTCTCCAAAGTATCCAAGCATGACAATGAAAAATGGTACGAAGGACACGATTGGCTTGGCAACTACTGGTAAACATTCGTTCATCGCCAAATAGGCAAATCCCAAGCCAGACAGTGACGAAAGAAGAGCCACTGTAGGTGTATGTCGTCGGATAAATTCACCAACAATACAAAGAAGAAGGAGCATGACACTGACTGCAAAATTGCTTGTCAAACCTACATAGTATGCTAGTTGTTGGCAATAAACTTTGTCCTTAGTTAAAATACATTCATTGTAAGTCGGCAGAATAATAGCATAGATGAGCGCAAATGCACCCATTGTATTAATACCATAAGGCATGGCACACACATCTTCACGTTGTTCTTTGAAGGCTAATTTTCGTGCCATATAAACATAGTAGAAATTTCCCCATAACATGCCCAGACCCATTCTACAATTATATTAGATTATTTTGGTAAAATTGTCGATATAAATATCATTCTTTTCGTTAGAAACGTCAGTAAGGGCTTAATTAGAATTATAAAACAGCTTTGGCTAACTAATCATAGCTAAAAGCACGTCTATCTCGATCTAACGCTGGTTCCAATGAATACTCTCACATTTTTCGCCTGTACACAATAAATGTTGAAGCATTAACGAAGAGATATTTTTTATTCGTTTTCAAGTACATCTTATGGTTCTTGCTGGTTACAACACTCACCCAGGAACCATCTTTCCATATACGATATCGTTTCCCAAAATTGGTTGAGCAATTAGAATGATGGCTAATAACGTTGCAACATTGTTGATGAAGAGAACGATAAAACCGTCGATATCACCTCTGACGAAGAGTGGATATTTTGAATTCCATCGAAAAGCATTGAACCATTCTTTTGGATAACATTTCATTGATTGTTTTCCCGAATCGCATATCCGTCTACAATGATGAGTAAAAAATGAACATATGTCTGGTGTTGCTGGACGATCAGCTTCAATAATAGTCATTTCAAGCGACGTTGAAGTGTCGACATCAGCAGTATTTTGATGCATGATTAGGTCAACAAGCTATCATTCGCTTCTTTCGATCTATAAATTACGAGATAAGATGAATCTGAAATTAGAAGAAATGAGAATTTATTCGTTTACTTTGATTGCATATAAATGTTTAAAACTCAGCAATTATGTTCATCGCAGATGAATGTTATGTAAAGGAACGTGTAAAACCGTCAGTGTCTTAGTCTTACCATAGGATTTGTGTTTCGGAAAGATTATTCAGTCACTTGTATGGAAGACGATTGAAAGTCCATGCTAAACTACTTTTTGAGAAAAGTAAATTCGTCCTTTTGGCCTGCTGCTTGAGTTGTGACAGACAGATAACATGTTCAAAGTTTTCCATTAAGTCTCAGACAGTCACATGCATTTCGACATGTTAGTCTATTTGATCATCAAGCATAAAATGATCTGAAAATTTTTTCCATGGTCTATGGGTTTTTTAATATAGTACAGTGCAAAAATAATTGCTGATGGTTTTTAAAATATTTTTTTGTTTGCAAGGAATTTCGAATGATGAAACGGACATTAATGTTGATGTATTTCAAATTTATCGATTAAAAGAAAATATGTTAAAGAAAATAAATATAAGAATTTTGATAAAAAATCAAAATCATGGAAGCCATTTAGTTGGTTTTTTAAGTCAGTGTATAGATTTAGATTATTTAAAATATGTTCAAAAGCAAAAATGTCGAAAACTGAAGTGAAAACTTCTGAATATTTTCTTGCTCAGAAAATAAAAAAAAGAAGCAGCTGAATTCAAATTAAATGTTTACTACTGGAAAAAGAAAGAATGAAAGACACGAAAAAATACTTTGAAATATTTATTTATCAACCTGAAATAATGATCTTATTGTACATTCATAACTGTTTTTACTAAAATACAAGACAAACCGATTAGGAGATTAGGTGTTACGATCAGATAATTTTGATATCGACTACATAACCTGTTTAGTCCGGCAGCTACCGAGACTTATTTTTTGAGATTTATTGTGACTTTTCAATAAATCTCTTAACACTTTGAGATAGATCTCATGCGATTTCTTAGAACATACGTGCATATGTAGAGTGTAGACTCGTTGAAATATGATTATAAGTAATGAATCCTAATAGATTCTTAATAAGTAAAATAAATCTCGGTAGCCCCTTGTTCATTCGACTTTATAATGTTGTTGTTTGTTCGCTTTTATGTTTCTGATGCATCAGAAGATTATTGAAGTATAAAGTTCTTCATATGTGTACATTCTGCTTTCATGAAATTCACCAAATCCCATATATGTGGATGATTTCGATGTATATGCGGACGTATCCTCTGATCAATCATATGTAAGCACCTCATAAGTTAATTTTGATCGCGCAATAAAAACATCTTAATCCAACATCTTTTAGAATTTCACTTTTTCTCTCTATAAAGCTTTTCTTTTGGCATGAGATAATTTCGACATTTTTTTACTATGAAGTCAACTTCAGTTTACCTTACGTTTGACATTCGCTTTATCTTACAATTGTTTTTGTTGATGTATAATGTGTAAATGTTTCACATAAAGATTAAGTTCACGCCTTTTTAGTGATGATATAATGTCATGCATTAAATGATTATTATTCGATCAAGGATTTGAATGAAGTAAAAAAGTATGTTCTTCCTTTAATAAATACATTACTTCAATTGGAAATTTCATCTTCATATACAGCTAATGGCTCTTCGTTACGAACACGTGAAATGCCACATGCTGAAATATCTATATTCATTGGGTCAATGCTCATTATGACATCCACTGGTGCAATTATAGATGAAACTGCTTTTCAAAAGCTGATATTTCCACTAGAATAAGTTAAAACTCATTATAATCATACGATCAGCTGTCTTTGACAAATTATGATTTAAACCTTCATACAACAAAATCTGTTCGACTATTGAATACACAATGGCAATGTATATCGTTTTGACATTTATCTACCAATGAGGATTGATAGGTTTATTGTAGAATATATTCTTGCCTCTGTGATAAGATTTAAAGTCGAATTAACTTATTTCATTGGTGTTGCTACTCTCAAGTAGCAATATCAATCAAATTGCCTAATTCAGTTTTTAAACATACTACAAACAAATCCATATCTATACACAAATCTAACAAGAATAATACAGTTCATGACTCGAAATATTTTATCATATTACGTAAATGAACAGAAAAGTTAAGTTGAGGTTGGATAAAGGGCTTGAATTGTCGCTATTCAATGTTATTGTATAGAGGTAGTTGCACAGTTAGTTTTTGGATTCTTTTTTTCTCACATGATCCCTCCATTAAGAACTGTCTAAAGCGAAAAGTTGTTAATCATTTAAAATTGTTACTTGGTAAGCGTTAAGAGAAGCGAAAAGAAAAAAAACAAGAACTGCTGTAAAGCTTTGGTTAAACTATTTTTTCCTTTTGTCCTATTTGGATCAGAACTCAAAATGTTTTAACAGCCCTTGACGATCTGGTCTCTTCAATTAGAGTGGAATAGATCAGACATAAAATAGTTGGAAAACTCGACGCGATCGAGGTTTTCAAAATGTCGAGTGATTTAGAACAACGATTGTCGACCGATACTGATAGCACATTTTTTCACCTTTAAACAAACTGCTTAATGAAGTTCTGATAATGCAGGATGTTAATGTGTTTATTTTCATGTGGTTCTTCTTTCTTTATCTCTATTGCTAAATGGACAAGCTCTACAGAGAGTAGATGAGTACCAAAATGATGCGTCTATGTCATGATTAACTTGTGCCTTTAGATGGCTCGAACATCTTACGCGAGTCGATGAATAAGATTATCTCTATGAATTGTTTTCTATCTGAAAGAATAAAGTACGAGACTGCTTATCAATGCCTATCATCCACATCTGTCACCTTGGAACAGATACTTTTCCAAAATATTGCCGGCCCTATATATGTCACATACAAGTCTTGCGCTAACATTAGCAGTCATATCGAGTACTCATGTAAAAAATAAATGCATTTTATATCTGTTATCACGTTTTGTCGAACTGATAGTCATCAGTCACGTGATACGGGGACAGTAGCTATTATTCTACGGTCCGATAATGATTATGAAGTGCAAGGCTTCTTTGAATATACAAACTCGGAGTTGATAGTTGACAACAATCTCTTTTCATTTGTATATCTTCTTGCGAGAAATCATAATCGTTTTTATTTATTGAAAGAAGTATTATCAACATTTAGGTTCTATTCATATGAATAGATTTGTCCAATTATAAAACTTATGATGTTCTCAAGCGTGTTATGTTCGAAGTAATAATTAATTGTTCAGCAATCGATTAATGGGATATTAGAAAAGCATTTCTCATATTAAGTCGGATAAATATAATGCGTCAATTCTATCGGCTGAAACTGTCGAAAATGATGAAATGCACAACGACGCTTTTAGTTATTCTTTTACAAGATCAAATACAACTCATAATATTCGGAAGAGAAAGTATTTCACTTGAACTTTACCTCTGAAAGTATTCTACATTTTTATAAAACAATAGTATATGATCGGTAAGTTTCACGGAGAAATAAAAACAAAATATATATAATGGAATGAACATTAATTTGCACTATTTTAGGTAGGAGACAACGTGAGCCGGGTCAATTTATTCAAAGATTGATCATGCGATTGTTTATCGACAATAAGTGTCATTAGATTTGTCGCACTCGAGAAAATAATACAATGGGTCATAGAAATAAATGAAAAAGCCGAAATTACCTAACTTTCTCAATTTAATGGTAAGCTGAAATTAGCTGACGAAAACAAAACTTAACTATTGCCTTCCTAGGCTCCGAAGAGTTATTTATATAATGCTTGATAAACGTGTTTCCATTTAGATTCTACGACAAATTTTACTGGGCACCATCGTCTGAGCTATTAAAGATAGCAATTGATATGCATTGGAACAATAACATTCTTTGTCAATAGATAGGAAATATTCGTCTCTTTCGAACTGTATATAACTTAATTCTTTAATAGTTATTTGCGTCTTTGTGACTCTTTTTTTCCTTGAGTTTTATCATCTATCTTTGGAGTATCCGATTTACATTGACTGATACCACAACGATGATGAACAGATTTTGCCAGTTGATTTAATTTTTGATTAGAAATTTATCGTTGTTTTTGAAATACTTTGCTCTGTACAATGATTAACTGTTATTTTACGTGGTTATTTCTGAACCGATATAAAAGTTGTAAATTCATTGTGCCAGTGTTTCTCTTTCTTTTCGTATCATTTTTTTTCATAAATGTATCACCGAATCAACCCTTTCTTTTCAAGCAGCAGCTATAGGTGCCATTTTTTTGAAGTTCAATTCGCTTGAGCCCTTCAGTTTTCATTTATCTTTTGTTGGATATATTTACTCACTATTTCTATATACCTAGTAGAAAACTAAAAACATTGTCATATTTATTCATATCTTCTAAGTTTATTTTATTGTAATAAATCGATTTATAAAAAAGAAGCTAAATTTGAATGCAATAGAAAAAAAAGGTTTCATTTGAACATAGATATCGCAAGCAATATTGAGCGGATTTCAATAAGGCGTTGAAACAATACAAAAAAAAACCGGTGTCATAAGATTCTTTTATAAATTGATTGAATACAATGCAAAGTTTGTATCTGTCACTGGTTAATCAATACTGAAAGAGATCTAATTCATAGTTCCATCAGTATCGATACTGGAACAATAGGTAATAGCATAATTCAAACGTTCATACATGATTTCTTTAGTTGAATACGGAGGTAGATCAAGAGTAAAATAGCATGTATGCGATTCTAGAACAAAAAAATCAAATAATTCGATTTATGTCTAAAGTAAAATTGAAAAGAAAACAGGTGTGTTATATTGGATTATGACATTGAATCTCAACACGATTATATTTCTTTTTTTTTATTACTGATAACAAAGATCAGATGTTGTCTAGAGAACTCAGTAATGGAAATTTATCTCAATAATTTTGACATTTCTTTTCTTCTAGATGATATAATATAAGATTTCAAATTCATTTACTTGGAAGAGTTTCATCGACATTACCACTGGAATCTAGACGAGTAATTGTAAAATTTGTGGAAAATTCTTCGTCTCTATTCGGTAATGTACTTCGTCCCCAAACAAATATTAAAAATAATTTTTTCTGTTCTTCACTAAACATTTGACTTAAAACAATCCAAAATCGTTCAATATATGGTGATGATTCACTATCATCATGATAATCTGTATGACGTTTCAACATTTCAATATCAATATAACCTTTACCACAAACAGCTTCTTCTAATTCTTGAGCTGTAAAAAGACTCAAATAAGCCGATGGTACGATATTATATAAACCTTGACGAATAAATTCAATTTGTCGATGAAATTCATTAATACGATATTGACGATAACGTATACAATAATCTTCAAAATTAGTAGCAGTTATAGGAATATGAAAACCACCAGGAATAAGTTCATAAGTTTGTCCAGCTGAACTAATAACATCAAATGTAAGTTCACTCATAATACTACTGAATAAATAATCACAATCATTGTTAGCATCACTTTCTTCATATTTATTAAGAATTTTTACTTGTTTAATATTTTCTTCCATCTCATTGATAATAGTAAAACTTTGTATATCAATTGCTTCAATATCTTCGATTGTAATTA
The DNA here is from genome assembly GCA_905250075.1 of Rotaria sp. Silwood1. Classification (NCBI taxonomy): domain Eukaryota; kingdom Metazoa; phylum Rotifera; class Eurotatoria; order Philodinida; family Philodinidae; genus Rotaria; species Rotaria sp. Silwood1. The sequence continues at coordinate 61,821 of CAJNOP010000337.1, forward strand.
TTTCTTGTACTAACTGTTTCCATAGTAAAATTGGAAATCGAATATCTAAAAGATTTTTCGTACGTATAGCCATACCCATTAATTGTCCAACAAAACGATATTGATTCTTATATTCATCTGGTATAGGTCGATTTGGTGGAAAAACATTTGGAATCCATCGATCACGATTTGAACCACTATTCGTTCGTCCATTAGGACAAAGAATAAATAATGATAAACGTGTACTACATAAATCAGCACAAATACGTGTAATTGAATCTCGATAAGGTCCACCTCGATCGGTACTAAACATGCCAATAAAAGTAGCTGACCAAGCTTGTTCATCTTTCGTTCGTCGAAATGTTCGAGATGCATTAGGATACAATTGTTTATATGCTTGATAGAACATTGTATCTTCAGGATGTTCACCAAGACTTGCTTTTACAGTATCAAATTTTACATCTTCTTCAGATGATCCTGAACTATTTGCTGTTTTATTTAATGCATCATGAAACAAGTGATATTTTGTTGTAAATAATATATAATTTCGTGCTGCTCGAATTCGATCCGTAAGAGTACTAGTGCCTGGTGATAAAGTTAAATCAATCATTTGTAAGAGTTTACCAATAAATATATTAAACAAATAGAAAAGTTTAGCACGTGTTTGTATATATATCGATGGTATATCACATAAGCATGTAAATGATTCATATTTACTCATATCCGGAACAGATGCGGCTGGTAGAGTTTCAATGAATTGATTAAGTGATTCATGTGGTAATGGATTCCAATCGAGATTAATATTTGAATTCATAAATTTCATTAATTGTTCATCAGCAATCTTATCGAAATGAACATGAGCTTGATCAACTATCTCTTTGGTCAATGAAGATTTTTCGCCTAAAACAATATCCAATGGTTTAAGAAGTAGTTCGGACCATTGAGATTGATTTGTTTTATTTGTTAAAACATTGATAACATCGAGAATTATTGATAGATTGCGTGAATCTGATGGACATTCATTTAATGTTAAAATCAATTCTTTTTGTCTTTCAAATAAAGCAAATGCTAAATCCATGACAGCATTTCGAAAACTTTTCAATGCTAAATCATCCAAACATGTTTTATTCGTTATTAATTCAATAAAAAGTTGTAGAATGAAATGTTGAATATTGCTATGAAGTTTGAAATTCTCACTTCTTCGAATCAATCTATTTAAAACAAAAAGAAAAAAGAAAACATAAAAATACGCACTCAACTAATTCTTATTTTATAGTCAATTTTCTCATTGTATTCACTGAATTTATCAATATTCGTAGAGAATTTGTTCAATAGCTTTTAACAGACATGAGATAGAGATATGTGGTTTTTCACTCTTCGAAAGTGAAAAAGTATTTTCTATCAAAACAGAAGAAAATTGAATTGATCAGCTATTGAGTGATATATTGAAAAAAATATTCTTAAGCCATTTTCCATTGAATTCTGACTTATAAAAGAACTATCGATGAAAATAAACTGTTCTCTTTCAAAGCTTTATAGCTTGTTTCATTCAATACCTATTGGCATTTTCCCAAGAAATCTGAAATTGGCCAAACAACCTACAACTAAGATAGCATGAGTCAAAACAGAAGTAATTGATCATGTTGAGAAAATTCTGGTATAGCAGCTTCGAAAATAAAAAAAAGATTACTACTCAACTTGGTATGGTCGATTACTGCTGCTTTGACAAACGATGGCTTTATTGGAGATCGTTAGGCTAATATCCGTATGTCTTAGAAAAACTTATCTGCTTCTCATCAAAAGTTATTCGAAAGAATAATCAATCGAATGAACTTACGTGGTAAAAAGATGAAGAATAAATATTTTCGATCGATGTGATGGTACTAATAAAAATAGATCAAATAGCACCTTAATAAATAATGCTGGAAATAATAATTGAATTATCAGATCAATATCATATTTTTTCATTTCAACATCGATTAATAATTCCAAAAAGAGATTAACAATTTTTAGAAGAAAATCTAAATTTGTTTGTTTAATTAACATTTGTTCATCAATAGTTTCATCATCATAATTATTCATATAGATTAAAGATGGTTCAGCAAGAAAATGAATCGATTCTTCAATAAGATGTTTTTGTAATTGATAGAATAGTGGAGCTTTTCTATTCAATATTTCCATTGTCATTTGTTCATGTATCATAAATTTCAATAATTCTTTTAATTCAACTTTTAATATTGACATTGTTAATAATTTCATTCTATTAATATTTTCATCGGCATGTGTACGTGTACATGTATGATGATAATCCATTAATCGTAATAATGTTACAATAAATGTTCCATCACCAAATTTCGAAAGTGGAAATAAACTTGGATGATCATCATTACACCAAACTTTTAACATATTCAATATTGTATAACGTGCATAGATTGTTATTAATCCATATTCACTATTTGTACGTAAATGAATATAAGTTTTATGTGGTATTTGTCGATGTAAATAATGTAATGAGTTTTTCATTTTCTTTTTTAATTCATTTTCAATTACTGTTTCTTCAGAATCTGGTTTTGTCAGATCAAGAAGTTTGAAATGAGGATCTTCGATTGTTAATAGATGTGCTTCTGTTTTATCTCGAATCCAATCTGTTAATTTATCATGAATACCTACACCATGAATAGCTTTACGATACCATTCTTTTTCAGATGTTATATCATCATCAGCATTTTCTGTTTCAGATAACATGTCATTAGATGATGTTGAAATTGACAAATCATTGATAGAATTGTCAATTTTCATTAATATTGCTAATGTTCCTTTATCGTCATACGGATTCAATCGTGTTAATACATTGATTTTTTTCTGTTGTTGCTCTTGTTGTAGTGTCTTTTCTATTTCTTGACACTGTTCTCGTAGAATAGCATCGATGAACTGAATATTTGTCGTATTATATTGTTTCATTACGTATTTGATTGAGTCTTCTTTATAACCAATACCTATGAGACTTGTTGATAGAATTGAATACGTTGGAGCAACTAGATTATCTAAGGAATGTTCAGTTGATTTCATTAGGTTTGCCATTGATGGACGAAGAATGTCAATTGATTTATTCCAAAATGTTATTGATCGACATTCAATACGTAGTTGATCATCATCAATAGTATTCTTAGTCAGATCTATTTCTCGAAATAGATCAATACGTTTTAATTTCGTTGCAAATTGATTATCTGCAATTGATGCATTGAGTTCTAATGCACCATTCACATAAATATGAACAGATTTCTCTTGAACGGAAATGATCAAACGAATGTATTCTTGTAATTTCACTATTGATGAACTTTGATGTTCGTCTGATAGACAAATATGACCATCATGTGTTATATAAATTTCTGATTGTGTATCCAACGTTAGTAATGTTAATCGAGCTTCACTATTCGATGTAACTGATGAATCATTAGTTAATGGAAAATTGGGTATAGAAATATCGAGAATTAATGTATATTCGGACCATACTTGATTTGCAGTATTTAGAACTAGATAAGTTTTATTTCCGTACAATTGTATGACTGATCGATTAGTGCCTGATATTGCTTTGAAATAGGTTGATTCATCGTAATCAATACATTGTTTTCTGTTCTTCCATAGATTTTCTTCAAATGGTTCTTTGAATGGTACTAATGTTTCATTTGTAAAATATTTTTGTTCTACGGTAAATGTCAATGAATTTGTTTGTTTTCGATATTCATTGATTTTTTGATAATCAGCGGCAACATACAATAGTCCATAGGTGAAGAGACGTCGAATATGTTCTTCGGACAGTGCATATTTCCATATGCTCAAATTTCGAATTCCAACATTTAGATATGGCAAAAGTTGTAGATTTAATTTTGGTTTTGTTGTTCGATCAAAACTATGACAATAGTTTAATATTTGATATTTATTGTTGATATAGACTTTTGTTCGTTCATTTGTTTGAAATAGAATAGCTACACGTTGACGATATTTCATTGTTTCATCAATAAAATCATCATTCATATCATTCATACAGATTCGAATAGAAAATGTCTCGTTCTCTATGGTGAATAATACAATATCGAGTTCATCAGGATGATTTTGTATTTCATCTGTTGAAATAATTTCAAAATCAAAACTAATAGTCAATGATTGATAATTATCAATTGATAATAGAAAACCATCACTTTCTTCTGATATCTTCAATAGATGTTGATCAGTTACTATCGTATCAATATTGAATGGAACTTTGAAATGCTGATCATTGACAAAATCACGTATTAAAGAGATTTTATTGTCCGCTGAATTATCCTTTGAATATCGACTCGTATAGAAATATTGATGAATATCATTACCAATAAGATAAGCACTAAACGGATAAGCTACAAGTACATTTTCCATTGTGAGTAATTTTGGCATTAATAATGGCTTGTAACCTGTCGGTAAAGGACATTGAGTCATATCTTCTGGACTAAATATAAATTCAAAAGCACCTGTATTAGCCACACTACTATAGACTTGTACAGTAACACCAGGAAAATAAGTAGTACTAAGTCCATTGGGTAATAAATTTGTTTTGATAATTGATTCAATATTATTATTTTCTGAGTGTGAAAATGCTGTACCTAAAAATTGACCATTTAACCAATATTTGATAGTTGTATTTTCCTTATCGATTTCAATACCACAACCACATACATCATCTGCTTTCCAGCGAATTTCATCACAAAAATTAGTTCCTTGATTATGATAACAAATTCCTCGTGATCCATCATAACCCCATGAAAATGTATCATCACCAATACCTTTTGAATTTTCTGGAATAGGAGTAAATCCATTTGTTGCCCAACCAATTTGTGTTGCACCACCTAATATAATTTTAACGCAAAAATACCATTTTCCTTCATTTACTTGTATACCATCAACAATAAAAGTCGGATATCGAATATTTCCATTATCATCGGTTATATTAACTCGTCCTTTAAATTTATGCTTATCTCCACATTCTTCTAATGCTGGCAAACTATCATTAGCAGGTAAAGAAACAATACGAATTTCATCATTTCCAATTCTACCCCGTTTATAAGAGTCTATTTCATTTTTAAATGCAATCGGTTTCCATCCTTCATTTATCAAACTCATTGTAGAAAGATTTTGTACAATAACAGGATCACGATTGATTATTATTTGATTCCATACGTTTATATTACGAACAATATCAGATTTATCTTCTACTATTTGTTTTGTTCTTTCACATTTATCTAAACTTAAATTATATTGTTCTAAATGTAGTCGATTAAACAAACGTAAATCATCCGATTTTGTATTATGAATTGAATCATTATTATCAACTGATATTGATAGTTTAGCAATAACAGATGCATAAGATTTTTGCATGAAAATCTCGACACATGTTTTATTATTTAGTAATGGATAGAATGCCGTTATAGCACGACGTTTTATTTGTAATAACATCAATGACTCAGTTTTTGATGTATCAATTTGTGCAAGATATCCCAATGTATCAAGAATAGTATGAACTGCATTATCTATTGGTAGAAGTGAGAGATTCGGTGGTAAAACATCAGTAATAGTACGTAATTGATACGACGAAACCCATTCGGTATGATTTGTTGCAGCATATTGTACGAAATAAGGTGTAACATCAGACGAATCAGATTCGAGAGCACTTGTATTGATTTCAATGATAGTTGCTGATTCAAATTCATTGATACTTCTATCAGCTGCATAGATTTCTACAGTTGATCCCAAACAATATGGTCGTACATAACCACCTAAGATACATAATGATGCAAGAAAGAAATTCATTTGTCGTAATTCAACAGATTCTAGAGATGTCATATTGAAATTTATACTTGATTTAATTGCATCGATAATTAGTTTCGTAGCCATTTTTTGCCATGGTGAATTTCGTGACATTAATGTACGATAGATATAAATAAATTCAATGATTATATCAAGATCTATTTTGTTAGTTTCAAATAAATTAAAATTTTGACCAATAGAAAATAAAATATCTGTTAATAACTTCTCAACAAAACATCGACATGTTGTTTCGTTCATATTCTCTGGTAAGAATACTAAAAGATCACGTAGAATTTTCAATGCTAGTAGACGAGTATCAAGATATTGACTCTGATGATATAAATTTAATAATTGTTGGATATAATCCATAGTAGCACAATTCGATCGAACATGATCATACAAATGAATACATCGAAGTAGAAGCATTAAATATTGATTAATACAAACATCGTTATTGGATGTCGATGATGATTCTATTGATGGTTCTTTTATTATAAAGTAACCGATGGAAGCATTTTTTAATGATGGATTTTCACATTCTCGAACGGATTTTGTTATTAATTGGTTTTGTTGTAATTGTTTGAGTTCACTTAAAATTAACTGGTTAAATATAAAATCACGTTGTTGTTGTAAGATATGATGAAATTTTCGACTACCAAAATGTGTATTTCTCAATTCTTCCAGTTCAATATTTTCGCATAATCTCAATACAATTAGACGAAACCAGTTGTATGCCGTGAGTTTCATATCCGTTGAAATGATAGTAGTCGAATCCATTTTAGCGAAGGTAACAAATGAATTAAATAATTCTGGAATAAATTGAAAATGATTTAAATGACACAAATCCATTGAATCATAGGATAGATTTATTAAATTAAATAAACAAAATTTGATTACTATTTTCATATTGGATTCAAATGTTGATTCATTTGATAATGATAAAATTTTATTGATAATTGAATAATAACGATATCCAATATCTTCTTTCAATTGATTATTGGATGCTTGTATATTTTCAAGATAATGCCAATCGATATTATTATCTTTTAAATTTGGTAAATTCATAATAAGAATATTTAAAATTCGATTATTATCTTTGATATTAAGTAATTGTTCAATAAATTGATAAATAAATCGATATGTAATTAATCTAGTCATAGCACGTTGATATTGTCGAATCAAACATTTTACAACTTCATTAGATTCAATTTTAAATTCATTATTAATCATAGATGTTGATATATCATTTCCATATAAACAACTAACAATAGCACGATGCATAACACTTTCACTATCTTTCTTTTGTTCAATAGCTTGTTTTTTTGTTAACATTATATATTTTAATCGTATACATGCATTTAATGCATTACGAAGTAATCGAATAATATATTTTGCTTTTGTCCAACGTGATATTTGTCGTTGTACTTTAGATTTATTAGTAGTAATTATTGGTAATGAAAAATGTTCTTTAATTGTTGAAATAAATGAACTTTCTTTAATTGATACGAGTAATAATAATGTATCCTTCTTAATTTGTTTAAAAAGTTCATTACAATCACCACCACGAGCTTTAGTCGTAGCAAAAATCGTTCGTACTTGATTAGCATATTCATAGAGTGAAAGAAGTTTATTATGTGGTTTTTGATCGATTGATTGAGTTAACTCATGTTGAGCTAGATCAATACGACGATAATGTTTAATATAAACAGCAAATATAGCAGCACATGCATCATTAGCAAAAATTTCAATTGATTTTTGTAAGATACGTTGTTTATCTCGAATAAATAATTTCATTTTTGAAATTAATTGTGAACCTTGACCATTATTATTATAAATTGAAAGTAAAAATTCACTATCTAATATTGATTGTTGTCGTCGATAAGGTATTACAAAATGACTGTAAGTACTTAAATTAGATTTAAATAAATTTGATAAATACGAATTATTCTCTATTGTCATTGTTTCATATCCACCAGCAAATAATGGTAACTTTAATGTAGTAGTATATTTTTTTTCTAAAGGACTTTGTTGTGGACCAACAATAAGACGATGACTCATCTTTCCAAATAGCCATGGAATTAAATAAGTAGTTATAATATTTAAATCGATGGTTGTTTGTGTTAGATATTCAGCAAATATAGGTAGAATAGTAGCAAAAATTGGTTGTATGATAGCAAAATTAAATATTGATTCTGTAAGAGTACATAAACCGAAGAGAAGTGGTTCTAATAGGATACTTTTTATATCTTGTTTAATACAATATTTAATCACATGTGTTGTATATTCGATACCAAGGATCGATAAAGAAGATGATTCAAGTTCATCTGATATATCAATAGGTTGATTATTCAAGTGAACCAAAAGTAATTCTTGAAACATAAGTATAATTTTACATACTTGATTGACTTTTTCAACATCTAATGAACTTGGTTTTAAGACAATATCAAGAAATGAATGTAAAATTGTATAAGCTATTGTTTTATCTTCAGCATGATGATCATTACATAAAACTTCAATCCATTGATGTATAAATACATTTTTAGATAACTTATCAAATAATTGTTCAATCAATATTGGATGTTTATTTTCCATGATATGTGTATGAATGAATGCTAATGTTCTGGCAAATGATGATGTTTGTTTGTCAATCAAATAGATCAAAGCTTTTGATGCTTCTTTCTTTCTTTCTTCTGATTTATCCTCTAGAACTAATTTTAATATCAATGTAAACCATTTTTCAATATCATTTTCATTTAAAAAATCATGAAAATTTTCAATATTTGAAGCCATCAAAAACTTTAAATGTGTTGTAAATAGTCGTAGACAAATAGTTACAATATATTCGAGATGATGATTCGATGATGATTGAATGAAAATCAATTGTTCGATTATTTCATATAAATATTTGAATGTTTCTGGTTCAAATTCGAATGAAAACGAACCATCTATAGAATTACGTTCATATTGGGATTTCGAATGAAGTTGATTATGTAGATCAATATGAACAAGTAATATTGAAGATATGAATTGACCAGTGAATTTCTTCTCATTTAATGATATTAATTGCATGCTTGGAAATACTTCCATTGATTTCAGATATTCCAATGCTATCGAAAATGTGCGTTCCATATCGGATGATTGGTCAGTGGATAGTGTTGCTTCTACAATAAATCGAATTCGGAACAACTAAATAAAAATTGTTTGGTACCTATCCAATGAGCAATGCATTCAAACTTTGCTACTATCAGTCCTAGATACGTCAATAACGGCTGTTTGTAGTTTATGAACTTTTTTGAATATCTCAACTGTTGATAATTATACGTGAATTTTGTCTTACCTGTCTTGTCCTGTTCTTGAGATACCTCATTGCTATTTTCTGCAGCATTTTGGGGTATAATTGTTGTTGTTTCAGCTGATGTCTGTTTTTCTTTTTCGAATTGATCTATTATTGTTGTTAAATCTTTATTTAATATTACGAATAATTTTCGTATGTCATAAATATCAGTTGTATTGAAAATTAATTTTCTAATTAATGGTAAAACATCTTTCAATGATCCTTTGATAACTGAAAAATTTAATAAGATTTTAATCGATTGATTTGCTGCAATAGGATCATTTTCCGTTTGTATCGATAACTCGTTGATATAATTGGTCAATGGTTTTAAAGATTTAAACAAATTACTTGATCTTTTGTAAACATCTGATGAAAGATAATGTAATGGAATTTGTTCAACAAGTTGATTTGTCAAGCTAAGCATTTGATGAACAATAGTGGAATCATATTTTTGTACTGACTTGAGTAATATCAATAGCATGGATATTAACGATTGAACACCAAAAAACGAGAGTTGTTCAGCTTGAAATTGATGTAACCGTATTTGTTTAACTGAATTGTTGTTTGTTTGATTTTCATTTGATACTTTCTCCGAACTCGAAGAATCGATAAATGGTTGAGAAAATATAGAAGTAGTTGCATTTTTATCGTCCTTCAATTTTTCAACATAGGAATTTTTCAATTGTTGTTGTTTGTCAATGATCGATTGCATAGCATTTTGTAGATTTGTATTTGTTATTGCAATATGATCGAATACTTGTTGAATTATTCCTGCTATTTCTGTATTCAATTCATCTAGTCCAGATAATTTCGTTAGTAAAGATAGATCAGTTCGAATATGTTTGATCAATGTTTGTTTCGTAATTGGTAGTTCAATTGAACTTTTTTGATCAGAGTCATGATCATAAGATGAGATTGAACTTTTACTGATTGCATTGATGATATCTAATGGTAAAAATAAATGAACATCTTCTATTCGACCATTGGATAATATTTTATCGGAATGTTGATTATTTGTTGCAAGTAAATCAGGAATTTTGATATCAGTCAAAGAAAGCTGTTGACCCATGTTTAGATAAATGATGACTAATTGATCAAATATGTCAATAAAATGTTTTCAATGTTTCTAACAACAGTTCTAAAACATAGAAAAGTAAGCATTGTGTCAAATTTAGGAAGAAAAATCTTGTCCTCGCCCTACATACGAATCCCAGATTACAAGAGAACTACTCGGCGTGATGACTCGCAAGCATAGAAATCATAACCTGATAACGATATGAATATATCGCTGAATATATGAGCTTAACTGAGGGAATAATTAGGAATATGCACAGCCTTTTCGAGGGTTTTTTGGAAAATGGCTAATTAGAAAAATTTGAAATTTTCAGAGCAGATAGATCCTTTTAGCATAACGTTTAAAGACAATTTCAGGGTCCTAAAGTGTACTCAATAGAAAGATATTACTTAAGACGATACCATTTACATAGAAGAAGTTTTTCCCTCGTCAGAGTGTATGAAAGAAGTCAATGATGCTTGCTTTAAAGGTTAAATTTACATTATTTAGAATCAAGTAGAACACAGAGTTCAGAACTGAATTATTTTACGCTTAAAACATACTTTTGAGAAGAAAAAAAAATAATAAGCAAAGTTATGTTTTTTTTTTCTACAAATCAACTCAAGCGACGCCTTACTTTTTTTCTCGTTAATATGCACAACGAAATCAATATTATTCTGATGTACAGGTGGAGTATATTTTTTTCGGTTGACAGAACTGGAAGAAAAAACGAAAGAAAATAGCTCATAATTCGTGCACTCATTTTAACCAGTCAATTACAAAGACACGTGGCTTATGAAACTATTTGCAATCCAAGATAATCATCATTTAGTCGAAGAAAACGTTCTATAATCTTTATTTAGCTTGCTTCGAAAAAAATGAAGAAAATGAACACTCTGAGTATCAGATGTCCTTATTAACGAAAAGAATCAAATATATACGAGGTCTATAAGATATCGAATTCTCTATTTTCCTTTTACCAATAATTGAAAAAAATAACATAGAATCAAATAGAAACGAATTCAAATCTGAAACAATCAGCAAAATAATCGAGATAATCTTGAATTTTATAAATATTTTATATTTATTATTATTGTTTGATGCATTTTATTTTGAATACTATACATCGTTCTTTATCAGATTCAGTAAAAGACATACGATAGTGTAAAAATAAATTATATCAAATAAAAGATATATATTGTCAAGCAACTATTCCAAATAATTACTGACCAACTAATTTCTGTAGTTATATCATTTTCTTCTGAACAATGCAACTGAATCAGATTTTTTTTTCGACACAAATGTCAACATGTTGGGATGTAAGGGCACTAATGCCTAGTAATTGCATTTCTCCAGCGTTCATTCACAATATTGATAACGTACGAACTACTTGTGTTTTATATTCAATAAGATTTCATTATTGATTTACGATATTTTTTTCTTGCAAAAAAGAATCTAAGCAGATTATTCGTTCAATGTCTTTGTGTGGTAAATGACTATTAAGCAAACTTTACGAACGAACTATTACAATAAATAAATATTTGCTGCTTTATTTATCGTCTGTCTCAAATACATTACGATTGAATGATAACGTAAATTAGCAGAAGAGATAGACAGAACCAAAAGACCTCAATTCATAATAGCAATCAAAACTGGAGATGTTTATTTAGATTCATAATGATAGATACATACTTTTCTCCTTTTCTATGCGGTGACTCACTTACATAAGTTTTCACAAGGGTTAAAAACGCCTGTAAATATAAAGAAACAGAAAAAAAGGTCGCTTTATGCTTACAATAGTGATTCTCAAATATGAATGGAAAACGACTGTGTTTTTTTTTCTTTTTTTGTGTTTTTAGGCGTGAACGACAGTCTGTAACTAAACGGACACTTAGTGACAAGTAGAGCAAATGAAAGAGTTCTTCATGCAGGTTCATCCTTCGTCTACAGCCAGTTTCATCGAGAAATTTCTATAAGTCGAGCAGTGAAAAAAATGTGCACTTCACATTCAAGAAATATTTCTCTTTGTAATACAGTGTTGTGTCAATATGACACAGTGATCATTTAGATGAGTATGATATTCATCAAACCTTGAAAAGTGTGTCTTACATTAGAAAATCTAAAATTATATAGAGACGAAACTGCAACAAACCTTGCTTTTTTTAATAATATAAAACACATGTGATGGATATTATTATCATCCTGACCAGCTCAATTTAATAGAAAACGAGATGTATATAATGACGTTCTTATATGTAATTAAGAAATGATAGAAGATTTGTTTTTTCTTTGTATCGTTCCTTGATTGTTCTTCTGTTGTTTCTACGACACATTAGTAAGTAAGGTCGAAGAAAAATTATTCTTTTTTCTGTTCTTGTTTGCTTGTGTCTTTGATGTGTGTATTGGATGACTTCAAACAACCAGTACCATTAACTAGATGAGAAAAAGAAAATAGTGGGCGCTGTAGATGCTCAAAATGTTCTTTAGTTTTATATTTTCTATGGAAATGAACCTTAGAGATAATTGAGAATAAGTATCATTGATTTTGTCGTTGTTTTTTTTAGAGTAAATTGATAGAACGTAGTCCCAAAATCGCTTTACCAGTGTTCGGCATATCGCTACACTTTGATAGGATTCTAACAAGTGTTTCGTCACTCATTCTATTGTCTATTTTCATTTGTAGCATCGCGGAGATATTCCCGTCGTAGAGGATTGTCAGTTGTTCAGGATGTTTATTGAAATACTTGACATTAGATCAGACACATCGAAAATGATATGATTTTACATCAAAAAATGTTTTTTCTGATCAATCGAATTGTCTAAATCAAAAATGAGACAGCAAAAATTGAAAAACAATGAATTTTATATCGGGCATATTATCCACTGAAATAACTATGTTCTTAGAGAAAATATTTCTTCAGCAGAAACAACTTTTAAAACAATACAGTAGTTGAAAAACTTTCGAGCCGATTTAATCCGTTGGAAAGGTTTTAGTACTATGCTATTGTTCTGTGCTAACCGTAGAGTGTGAAATGTGGGTGATTGTGCAGGCAAGAGTTCTATCCTCACATTTTCACTCACATCCAAATGCACAATTTTGTTATCATTTGACTCAGCTCTTCAAGTTCTACAATTATCTATGTATTTAGTCATTTCAATAAACATTTTCAAGTTCATTCATGTTGTCATACTATACAACAATTTCAAAAATGATATAATAGCTAGGCGATTTTTTTTTGGGCTTCAAGTAAGATGTATTCTCGAATTTGCAATCATTCTTTGATTTCAAAGATGATTCTGCGTTGAACAGCTTTCGTAATCTATGACATTTAATTCGATCGATTATATATCAGTGTTTCAATTATCATAATTGTATCTGTACCAGTCGAATGTAACTGTCTAAACTTGTCTCATTTAATTCTTCTATCAATCAACTGTGTCGATCAGACGTTGAAACATATACATATGATCAATGAGATCTTGTAACTTTTCTCGTTTTGTCAATTCGATAAGGGCAACTTCTCAACATATAAACATATTTGATCCCTAGTTGAATGTTTCACAGTAAGCAAATCGGACGACTTGACGCATACTAATATCTAATCTATAGTGTCATCTGCGAACTAAGCATCATTTATTTTCGTATATAAATAAAACAGACTTTTCACACATAAAATATCAATTCATATTTCTGCATTTTCTTTTGACTGAATAGTTTCCTTCACATTTTCTCCGCGACGAATGCGATAGAGTCGACCGCTGAAGCAAGGTAACCAAAATACGAATTTTAGTAATAAAGTCAGAAGCGGAAAGTATAAACAGAGTAAACCAAGATTATAGAATGCTTTATGTACTCCCACTGCTATCCAACGGGGCAAAGCCATTGCAACGACATGTCCAATAGCAAGTAACATTGTGACAATACCAAGTTTTGATTGTATAAAACGCCATTCTCGCCAATTCAACAGATTACCTATTGCAGGAATACTTGCAATAGCTAGAATGGACATGCACAGTTGAGTTAAAATACCTAGCAGTGATGCCAATTCGCCTTTTGCAGTCATAAGACCACTCTCTACGACGAATCGTGTCTGATTGTGAACAGTCGAAATCATGATTTCAACAGGATGAAACCATGTTGCATAATAAGCTGGTGTCATAAGGATGAGTGTCATAATAGTATGAGCAAGAGCTAGAGCAAATGTCAATATACCGAGTTGTTTTCGTGTTAATAGCCATCGGTCTAGCCACATTGGAAATCGTTGTTCACGAGTTCCATAGGCTAATTGAAATATACATGCGAGGTTCGAAGGCATGTAGACAATGGCTAACATAGTGATGGCACTTACACATAAAGTTTTATTAGCTATATTTAAAAAAAGTTGATTCCATGAAGTCGTTTGTGTACTAACAAATTCCATACAGAGTGTATAAAGAAGCCAGATGGATAAAACGATAAGTGTGACAATGATTGGGATATGCCATTCAGAAAATAGAGATCGAGTATCATTTTCTAGATGACGTGCTGCTCGAAGGGAACCAACATCAAACGAACTGAAATTCATTTCGTGTGCGAGTGTTATTACTTTATCTTTGGCTGTTACGTGATCGCTTGCAACAAAAACATTGCGTGATTCTCCTGCTGTTCTACTTTGCATCGCAAACGACGAAATATTATTAAATGCTTTGACAACAAAAGCATTGGGTATTGCTGTCTGAAGTCGTTCTGCATTGGAGGAATCATTCAGATGCAGTTTTTTGCCAGTTTGATTCGATAGATCAATGAGAATTTTACCATTAAATAATAATGGCTCGTGTTCAAGATGTGATGCAAGAGATTCAATATAATGTTCCGGATGAATGGCAACGAAGATAATAGGCGAACGACGAATACATTCAACAATGGAAACTACTTCAAATTGTGTGCCGGTTCGCTTGTCTGGACAACGACTGCCCATTACTACAGTAAAGCCACATAAAAATAAACGATCGGCAAGTGCAAAACCCATGTTACCACAACCAACAATACCAATGCATTGATTACCATCCATTATTGCCAACTAAGTGAAATTTATTATCCTTTTCTTCGTACGAGCAGTCATATTGTGTAATTTAATATGCATATTTATACATTTCTTGTTCCGAAACCAGAGAACAGAAAGAGCAAAATGTCGAAATGTTAAGAAAGGAAAATGTCGAAAGAGAATATATTGCAAGTGAGAATGCGTGATGTAATTAGTGTGGGACGTGCAATGAGAAACTGTTTTATGACATAAAAAAAGCAATAAAAACCTTTAGAAATGAAAGAGATATTATAATCTTCACTGCTGATCATTTCTACGCAACAAAGAATAACGATAACATGAGTGGAACGATTCGAACTCAAATGTAAATGAATCTCAGTAGTTTTTTTTTTCATTTGAAACTAACACAATCCGAAAGATCCTCATAATATTGTGTTAAATCTGTTTTGAGTCATTCAATTTATATCAACTCGATTTTCGTCAGATTCGACAGCCATCATTCCTGTTATATGAAAAGTCAAATTCAATAATTATGAGTGTTCACACTTTATGTCTACAATCCCAAGCAATTGAGCACGATCACTTTTCTTATTCAATAATATCCTTGTCTATGCGAAATTCAGAGTTCCCCATCTAATCTGTTCACAAAATATTATTAATTGCTCAATTTCGGTTTGATGATTTCGACAAGAGAAAGGACCACATACTTCAATTTTAGCAAGTTTTCAGCCGTTTTTTCAAGTGAAATGAAGAGCGTGACAGCCAGCAGGTCATCCCTATCTTGTGAATAATGTCTAGTAACCCTCATCGGATGCACAGATTCCAAGATCAGAGGTGCATCATTGGACTCTATGTAAGCCAGATTTCAGCCAATCACCGGAAAGCTCGGTCATGTCATATTCTTTCATTATCAAAATTTGGGTATCCAACTAGAACAAATTTTAGAAAATATAATATTATTGCTATTTCTGTTTTGTCATAACTGAAAATTTTTAATTTTTATAAAAAAAAAAAACTATTGACAAGAAACGAGCACTATGCGAAATATAGTTATTATGTATTCCAGTTCATCGAAATTGCGTCACTTTTGGTAATTAATGGACGATTTTGTGAAAAAATATAAAAATGAAATATCATTTTATCAAATAAATGTTCCTGTTCTTTAATTTAGATCATTTCAACATCTCAATCACGTGTAAGTATTATTCAATAACAATAAATATTTTTTTTTATTGAAATTGTTTGCATATGTCAATAAAAGATAAGTGTTAATTTGTAATAAAAATATATTTTTCGTCTTTTATTGAGATACTTTGCACATCTCACTGACAGGTTCGTGTTAATTTGCAATAATAAATATTTTTCTTTTTTTCCTTCAACGAGGTCATTTGAATATCTCAACAAAATGTACGCATTAGTTTGTAATACTATCTTTTTTCTTTATTTAGATCTCTCTATAACCAGTTATAAATCGGGATAAAATGATCGGTTTTTTTGCATAATTTTGATAACAATATCTAAGTTTATTTCGTGCTCTTTGTTTAATAAAGGAACAATAAGAGTAGACCGTAGATTTTTATTACTGGCGTCAGACATGTAATGTCATATTATGGATAAAGGCATAGTAGGGAATAGGAAAGAGAACAAGTATAGGATGTTGATTTAAATACGACATTATCTAGCATTGAATATGATTAAATCTGACAACAACCAGTAATCGAATTCCTCTACCGGATTTCATCAGTTTTATTGAAAGCGTTGCTCCGAAACCTTGTTGTTTAGTTATCATGGATACATTTGATTAAAGAGGATGCTTAATGAATAATGTAATACGTACTTGTCGAGAATGATCATACTAGTTCCTATAAAGCATAATCTTC
Source organism: Rotaria sp. Silwood1 (assembly GCA_905250075.1). NCBI lineage: Eukaryota > Metazoa > Rotifera > Eurotatoria > Philodinida > Philodinidae > Rotaria > Rotaria sp. Silwood1. Next base: position 78,930 of record CAJNOP010000337.1, read on the forward strand.
ATTAGGGTCGAGATAGCGAGTAGACTGAATCATTATTTCAATTTATGTTTCAATAAAATTATCAAGTAATACAGTTGACTTCTACTGCAGTAGTCTGTAAAATTATAACGGCATAATCGTTTGAATTTCAAGGAGAAAATAAACTGTAATATGACATGACTTCTTACAGTAAGGTTCCGAATTTGGTAGTAGTTGATCAATCGTCTCAGGATATTGATCGAATCATACGATAAGATCTATACTTTCTAGCAATAATGTCAATTTAAATGAATCTGAAGACTACAATGCAATAATTTCACGACAAATATGTTGATCAATACTAGCAATTATTTTTGTTCTAACCTATTATACATTTCATTGTACACAATCATCAACGAAGTGGAATAGAAAGAATGTTTTCACCGACACTAATAACAATGACTGTTATTTGTCTCACATAGTGTTGACAATAATATGTGATTAGGAGTCATCAGTATTGACATATAAAGAAAAAGTACATTGATATTAGTGTTGTGCTTTTTCTCTAGATCGATCAATATAATATGCTATCATGAAATATTTGAACTCATCGAACAGAAATTTAGACATTTACTTAATTATACTCATACAAATCAATGAAGACAACACAAAATATGGTTGTGAATGACAAGAACTGAAGCACATACCAAAGATGATTTACGGATCACTTCGAAATACATTCAGCAAAAACTTCGATTTCTATTAGAGCAATATAATTATATTTGTTCAATAAATAAATATGAGAAAAATAAATCTAGGAAAAATAGCTTCACCTACAGAAAAAGTCTATTCAATTTTTTTTTTTAGCAAGCAAAGTCGTTACTTGTTTATACTAGTCCTTGTGTTCAGTTATTCAAATTCATCGTTTCTTGGTACTTTTAACGGTTAATTGATCTGCTCGGTTAATACATCTTTGAATAGCACTTTGAACAGTATGTATACGAGAATAATTTTGATTTTTCATTTTAAAACCATGCTTAAGACCAGTTTTATATTGATTGAGTGCTTTGGAATTCTTACTCATAGATTCATAACTTGTGCCGATATGAGTATAGATTTCAAAAAGTAATGCATGATTTAGTTTTGGACGATTCTTTTCAATTTCTAAAGCTTTTCGAAAATATTTGAGTGCCATAGAATGATCTTTGATTGACTTATAGACATATGCCATGCTTTGAAACATTTGTACAATTGTTGGATGATCGCTTGGCAATGATGTGGTACCAATTTCAATTGCTTTCTCATAATATTCTATAGCTAATGAATACTTGTGTTCACCAAAATGAACTGCACCAATATTATTATATGTTTTTAATAGATCAGGATGATTGGTAGCAAGTGATGCAAGATTAATATCGAGTGCTATATGATATGTTTTTAATGCTCTTTTATAGTAACCTTGAAGAAAATAAACATATCCAATATAATTATAAGATTGTCCTATGTGTGGATGATTAGTTGGTAATTGTTTTAATCGAATATCTAAAGATTTTTCAAGATTAATTAATGATTGTGAAAATAAATGCATATTTGCATATATCCATCCAATATTTGCATAACTTGTAGCAATATCAGCAAGATCTGTTGGTTTCGGATCGTTAATTTCAAGTCGCATTTGTAATGCTTCTTTATTATATTTCAATGCTTCTAGATATTTTTTCTTATTAGCAAATATCAATCCAATATTGTTTAATATTGTACTTATGTGAGCAATATTTAATGAACGATTTTTCTTTGCATGTTTAAGTGATTTTTCAAAATAATCTAATGCTTCGTTATAGTAACTATGTTCATTATATAAAAGTCCAATATCGTTATAGATGGAAGAAATTTGATCATAATCAAACGAACGTAATTCTTCAAATAGAATACCAAAGATGTGTTTAGCTTTATCATAATTACCAATTTTCCATAGAAAATAACCTACTAATGTTAATGGTGATGCATAATCATTTTCACGTTTTAATAATTCATTAATTTGATTCATTTCTTTAGTTTGTTTTTCATCTATCAATCTGAATTTAACATACCATATTGAATCACGTTGTTCAATAGATTCATTTTGAAAAATAGTACCTGGTGAGAAGAGAATTTCACTTTGATCATTATCTTTATTAATTTCAGCAAATGGTTTGGCAGATTTTGTAACCGAACGATTTACGACTATTTCAAAAACAATTGATTCAATAAATGAATTTCGTTCACCATTTTTAGCACATGTAATAGCTGTTTGAAAATTAGTTGTTGTTAAAAAAAATGTATTTATCGAAATTAATTTATTAATATTGATTTTAATTTTATTTAATTCTTCACTACTAATACCTTGTCCACGATAAAATGTCCATTGTTTTTGTTCGTTTGATAATTGTTCAATATAATTTAAATGAAGATTTTCTAATTGATGATGTATATCAGCTAGAAAAAATCTGAATTTAAATAATGTAACAATATCTTCTGAACGAAATGCTTTATTTAATAGACGATAAATAAAACAATCACGTTTATACCATGATATAACATCAGTTGACTTATAATTTTGACGAAAATCTTCAATTGATTTTTGTTCTAATTCATTATCAATATAATCAAGTTCACATTTACTTAATAAATGTTTTTTTATCGAATTAGATTGAGGTGTACGAATAACTGTTTCAATTAATAATGGAAACCAATTAACAGGCGAATTGTTTAGATTGAAATTATTTATCGATTCTTCCGATGTTACGACACTTGTCGAACATAAATTCTGAGATGATACTTGATAATCTTCTTTTAACTTTGTCATCAATGAACTATTATCAATAAAAACGCCACTAACTTTTGCATAGGTTTGTATAGATGATTCACGAATCGTACGACGACGACAATATATATAGATATGTTCGAGTTGAGAATGATCATGAATACGAGGAATAACAGTTTTTGATAGTGTATCCGAAATAATTAAAAAAATTTTTTCTGATGTAACAGAAAGTACATAATTGATACATTGTTCGATATTATGAAATAATTTTAAGTAATTAATAATACAACGTAATTGGCATTGAAAATCATTTTGATTTCTCTTTTCATCAAGCCAAACAAGTGAAAAATCTTCATAATTAGGGTCATCATCTGTAAACGATATTTTTCGTGATCCACGTCTTGTTTTCTTCTTAGTAACATGCATCGATGATGATGAGGATGCGCAGATACTCATAGACCTTGTCGAGTATACGTTTTTCTTTACAAAATCAAGTTTTTTTTTTGTTTTTAGTAAGTGTTCTGATCAAAAAAAAAACAAACGACTGAATGAATGTGTTGTTATAAGCTAAATAAGAAAAAACAAAATTAAAAAGCGTTTTATAGTTACAGACGAAGTGCCGAAACTCTCCTAAATTAAAAGATTAAAGAAAAGAATAAAAAAAAATAACAACGAAAGTAATCGACACCTAGATTGAATCTTGTCTTTTAGAGAACGAGATCAAAACATTAGATATGTGTGAAAGAACAACTACTTATTTATTTATTGTTGATCGTTTTTTTTTTGTTCTATTATCAACGAAGATATAAACAAATCTTAATTGTCTTTTGATTAATGAACGTTGCAACGTGTAACTCGATCTCCTACTTTTGATTTCTCTTTCACAACATAATTTTGCTTTTATGTCTTGCATAGAATAGTAAATGGATTTTTTTTCTTCAAATTTCGACAATACTACCTGTTGATTCTCGTAGCAGCTTTACAACGAATGTTTACATACTATTGGCAATACGCTATGAACAAGCAGGCATGTATAATAATCGAGCTCGTCATCAATCATTAAAACAAACTGGAAAAATTAATGCTTGATGAAAAACATTGAATCCATTGATAAGGTTGACAAAAAAGAACATGTACACTAAATGTTTCTAACAATTTCAAACTCGCTTGTGATATAAAAATATGACTAGATTTGAAATGTCAAGATGATGAATTCTTTTCTTTGTGCATATTATTCTATGTCATCTGTAAATTTCTTATTACTGTGCATATGCTATTCAAATGGAGGTTTCCTCATGAGAATGATTGCTTTTTTTTCTAATCGTGTGAAACTTAGTATTGTGGTTTGCAGCTCTCGATGGCTTTTTTTGTTCTTCAGTTTCCAACTTTTCATCGTTTTTATTTAAAAGAAAATATTCTGATATATGACTTTATGTCATAAATTTGTTTCGGCTTGGTTTCACTTTTTACTATGTGAATGTCTAGTTCTAATCTAGTCTCTTACAAAGTGCAAAATTAAAATTGAAAAAACTCTCGATTTTGAGATCAATGTGTGCTGTCATACTTTAAGATTTGAGCTTAAGGGGTGCCCCCCCCCCCCCCCAGAAAATCCAATTTTTCAGAGATAAGCCGAAATTGAAGTTTTATCATAGGAAGATGCAATGAAGTCTCCTCTTTCAGAATATCTATGGTTTATTGCAAAATGAATTGATTTTGACGAACTTATCGCCTAAAACTTGGCTTCTACTATCACATTTTTCGAGAAATTTTCATCGTGTTTTTTCAAGGTTTTTTGACCTTTTAGGCTCCTTTCTCTTTGCATCAGCATTTCGTAAGGTCTTTTTTTATACTAATCACTATGAGACTATTAAAACATAATATTAAGATCACATATTTATGGCCTGTCTTGAACGCTAATATATAAATCAAGTTATTTTCGGAAAAATCGCTTTCTAATACTTATTTTTCGTTTTTCTCAAAATTAGGTTTTTCGTCATGCAATTTACGCGGACAGGTTTTTCTCCATAACGACTCGACATGGAAGTGATAATTTTTTTTATTATATAGGAGACATGTAGGGCTAGGACTTAACAGGCTCCGATTTTTAAATTTGTCTTTTACTGAAATAAGATACATGGATATTTCATTTCTATGAGCACTTCGAATTCGAATATTTTTCGAAAAATGTTTTTTAAAAATCAAATAAAGGGAAATTCAAAAATCGGAGCCTGTTAAGTCCTAGCCCTAAGGGTACTCTACAACTTGAAAACCGTCCGAGCTTGTTAGCTCGTATCCTTATTGCAAAATCCTTGCCCGCGTAAAGGGTAATGAATTGACTAGAGCTTGTGCATTTCTTCGCGATTTTGGGGGAGATATTTTAACCGTAAGCTATTCTAGTCAAGACTAACATTCTCTGAAATTTTGGTTGAAATCGGATGAAAAATAGCAAAGTTCGTTTCTGAGGGGGGGGGGGGGTGCTTAAGCAATCAACATAATTTCAATCATATAAAATAATAACGTAACAGTAGTAATATAACAAAATTTTATTAGACGTTTCGACTTTGCTATGAAGTCATTATCAATAGACAAAAAAAAACATCTAATAAAATTTTGTTATCATTCTTTGTAGTCAAAATAGACATCGGAGAGTATACATATATGTCTAAAGTATGAATTTCATGATCAATATGATGGTTGATCCATTCATTATATTGTATAGGTATTTGTAAGTGTTTTTTTTCTTTCTCTCCCAAAATAATTCGATTTTTTTGTCGGATGCATTGAAATTTCAAAGTTAAAATGTTGAAAATAAGTTTCAATACTATTTCGATAATACTAAGCCTAGATTTCTTGAATGAGCTTCATTTTAAAGTCTGACTTAACTCAATTTATCTTCGAACACAATCACCAGAGTCTTCTTTATTCTTGTTCGAAGAGGATTCGGTGGAAATAAGTAAACCTATCTTTTCAATTGTGCCAATGCTTTATACTTTCCATAATAGCCCAAGTTTCATCGTTGTCAATTTCTTGATTTTCGACACTGATGTTTGTCTCATTCATGACTCAAGAGAATTTCATCAGATTCAAACAAAAGAAAAACGAAAGCGACTGGGAAAAAGAAGAAGCAGAACAGTGAGTTACTACTAGTGTGAGAAGAAAACTACTGCGCAAGTTTTGACATTTGTGAGAGTATAAATGACAGAGTAATGTCAATGAGAGATCATACTTACCTATCACAGGATCTTTCTTGATCAACAAGAAGGAAGCCCCTGATCGAGACTTGCACAGAGTTGACATCAGCGAGAGACACAGTCTTCTCGGGTGAATCATTTTTGCACAGTGGATCGAGCGTTCGCGCTTGATTCCGACATTAAAATCCAATGATAACATCTCATTGACTTAATTAACTGATCCGAACAATGTTCTTCATTGTTCACACTTTAGGGACTTGGCCAGAGTCATTATCAGCAATACTGTCCAGTTTGTTTAATTGTTTGTTGTTCTACTTGCATAAGTTCGCACACTATGTTTTTAGCATCTTGTGGTACAAAACTTCACGTATTCTTTCAATGAAGTAGTACTGATACGTCTACGATGCGATTGTATGTCTTGAAATGTAATTATTTTATCATTCAAAAATAACACTCAAGCAGCAAGTCGTAAAAGAGTAGATTATCTTCGCTGGTCGTTATTTCAATAGATCACATAATCTTTAATTCTCGTCGAAACGATCGCAGATCAGATCTATCTAGCTTCGATAAGGGAATTTCTTGCGTTCCAGAGTTTTAAATGTCCCTACCTAAAAAAGTCTATTTTACTGGAATTCAAATGAGAATAGACTAGAACCAACATGTTTTGAATTCTTAATTTATCTAGAAAATGACAATTATTATGTCGAAGAAAACTATCTTCAATAACAAAAAATACAAATGTTATTCAATTATAGTTTGTAAGCTCTGCAACTGCTGTAAAATAGTCGATGTATTGAGTTTTGATATTACTTAACATCGTCAAAATGACGCACGTAATCATGTTGTAAGTTATTGCTGCAATTTTTACCTGTGAGTTTATGAAGAACTCAATTTCAACTCATTTTTTTGCATTATTATTGACATAAGAATGAAATAAAAAAGCGCATTAAAGCAGAGAATGAATATGCTTTTGCCCGAAATACAAGTTCTTACGACGAAGGAAAAAAATAACTTTCATTTCATGTTTATTCAGTTATTTCGCTCCAACTCTTTCAGTCTATTTAGAAAGGTATTGTTTTGAATCACTTTATGTATCGTCAACTGATAGTTCTTATTTTTAAGCAGAACTATGGCAACAATGATTGAATCGGATCGATGTTCATTATGTGATGAGACTGCTGACATTTGCAACTGCAAACGATGTAGAGTATTACAGTATTTTTTGAACTCAACAACATGATATTTTCTTACCATAAGGTTTTTTAGTTGGAACTATGAAATTTGAATCATAGTACAATTGAAAAATTGAAAAAAATTGACTAGTATATAAGACTTCAAAGGGTTTTCAATATCAGTTGTATTCAAGTTCTGATAATTGTACTTAGACTAGAAAAATAACGTTCTATCCAAATGATAATCGCAATAAATCACGTATTTCTTCTGGGGTATTTGTTTCGCAATTATCAGAAAATGGCTTGAAAATTATTTAGAATAATAACTCAAATATATTTTTTGCATTTTTACACTTTAAAAACTGAAAGTTTTTCTTATTATTTCAGCATTATCAAATATTGCTCTTATTGATACTGAAACTAGATGGAAAGAAAATGGTCATACGATGGCTGGTGGCAATGGAAAAGGTGCTGGAATCAATCAACTAAATAGACCATTGGGTTTGTGTGTCGATGATGATCAAACTATTTATATTGCTGATTACTGGAATCATCGTATTATCCAACGGTCGACAAATAATCAAATTCATGCTCAACAGCTCAATTGTCCAACGGATGTAATTATTGATAAAGAAAATGATAGTTTAATCATATGTGATTCCAAAAACCGACGAGTGATTCGATGGAATCGTCAAGGTGACAGAAATTCAGAAACGATCATTTCAGATATTGATTGCTTCGGTCTGAAAATGGATAATAATGGATGTCTGTATATCACTGACTGCAAAAAGCATCAAGTTCGACGATATCGAATTGGTGAATTCAATGGCATAGTCATAGCAGGTGGCAATCGAGGCGGTAATAGTGCTGATCAGCTATATATGCCTCAATACATATGCATAGGCCTAGATCATACATTGTATGTGTCCGATAGTAACAATCATCGTGTGATGAAATGGACAGAAGGAGCTAAACGAGGTATTGTCGTAGCCGGTGGACATGGAAGTGGAAGTACTCTTACACAATTATCGTATCCTCGAGGAGTTGTTGTCGATCCTTCTGGCACTGTCTATATAGCGGACTCCGGTAACAATAGAATAATACGCTGGCCTCAAGAAGCTACACAAGGGAGTGTTGTTGTTGGTGAACACGGTCCAGGAGCACAATCAAATCAGCTTGATCAGCCGTCGGGTTTATCATTCGATCACGAAGGCAATCTGTACGTCACCGAAGAAAATAATCATCGAGTACAAAAATTTTATATCGATATACGTTCAATAAGATGATGGTTGATAATAAGGACATCATACAAGTAAAAATCTTTCTATTTTCACCATTATGTTAAGTTGTGTTGTCGAAAAACTTTCTCGAGAAAACAATGTGGGAATTGTTTTGAAATTCTGTGCCTTTTTTTCAACACTAAAACATATTCAATTGATAAAAGCTTTCAATTGTTTTCAATTTTAGAATTATAAAATAACTAATTCTCTTCGTTTCTACTAACGTCTGTGCAAAATTTGTGGAAGGCTCAATTCAATAAGACAGAAATATATCCATATTGCAGTCATTCAATATGTACCATATTGTGAGTTTGTGGGTGGGTGTTAAAGTAGAGAAGATCGACACCCACATCCACACTCTTATTTATTTATTAACGTATCTTTCCTCACGCGTACTATTAATAATTTGTCGTTTTACTTGTAGTTTTTTTTCCAGTTCCTCAGGATGAATGACTAGCGGAACAGACAAAATAATCTTGTCCAATACCGCTGTTTTTGGTATAATATGAGGGGCTTTGAGCAAAAAAGGAGACGGTAACATTTCAAATTCTTTGCAATTATTTTCCGATCGTCCCATTTAGTATTTTAATGGTGTTCTAACTTATGTTAATACGGTGTAGATCAGTTTTTAGAGTATCCACATCGAGATTGTATGTACCAGTCTTTGTAACTCGGTCATTCAGATTATGATTGATAATTTTTCAAGTCAGCCCATTGCAGAATATCTTGAGTTTGCTTGAATTTCGTTAAATTTTTCAAAATCCAAAGAATTCAAAATGTTAAATGAAAATTCAAGGAAAATTCACTCTGTTTGGAGCTCCTGACTTAGGATTTGATATATGTCAATCTTTGTAACTCCTTCAATGAAGCTGTGCCACTTTGTTTTGAGTCACCATATGAACGATTGACAGAACACTAACAGTTACTTATAATGGAAGATTGACCGAATAAATACAATTTTTTCATCTGTGCCATTTGTAAAAATAATTCATAGAGTTCCTATGAATTCTATGTTACTTGTATCACTGTGACTATAAGAGGTAGGAAACTCAAATTGTATAGTGGAGTATATCTAGATATCTCGTATATAAAAGGGTGGGTGTGGGTGTGGGTTAAGAAAGGACATGCACCCACACCCACCCATGCCCACCCCACACCTCACACCCAAAAGTAAAAAAAATCACTTTATCTAAACATATGTTGTCAGTATGGTGCTTAAAAAAAGGTCAGTAGTACTAGGGTTAACGAGATAAAATAAGAATCCAGACTTTTCATACGAACAGATAGCATCTTTTAATTGATATTTGCATTCAAATTCATCGATTCGAGCTAATTGAACAACATCATTTTGATAGTTAGCTCGACATTCATTTAACATTTGCCTTAAGTGAGTCACGAAATACACTCTTCAATTATTTATAATGAATAACACCTTCGAAGCACTAATCATTAAATACATGAGTCCAAACAAATACTGCCAAATCCTCTTGAACATCTTTCAGAGACTTTGGCGTTCTAAATAAATTATCCCTCAAAGTTTATTTCTCAACTTCTTCAATTCATTTTGCTAAAAGTCCAAAAATTGATTTTTGAGTTCGAACGATATGAAGATTATTTGTCGTTAACGACAGATGTTTATCTGTATCTCTAGCGAAATACATAATGAACATTGTTTGTATTCTCAAACCAAATCAAAGTAATATTAGATTGGCTCATCAATGGCATACTCAATTGTAATTATATAATGCTCCGCTTAGGATAAACTATGAAACGAAAGAGTATAGAACTATAACGTTGATTTTTTTAAAAATTTTCGTTGCAGTTCTTTATTTCTTCGTGTTACTTTCAATCATGTTTGACATTGCTTATGGAAATCATTTTTATCTGTTATTTATCAATTAATTAGTTACTTTTCTAACCATGTTGCACAAATTGAGTCGAGAGTTACTAACAAAATTTATCTTAATCCGATCAAAAAGAAAAGCAAAAAGCAAATATTAATTATCAATGACAGAATATTTCTTCGTATGATTTCATTTGATTCTTGAGGATCAAACAAAGGCTCTCACTTGTGTTACTCTTCAATCTTTCACTTACCTTTCAGATAAAACAAGAGCAACTTTCGTATCTTTTCGTTCGATGTCAGTGAATATAAATATTAAATATTCGTGTACTATTTGATATACTATCATAGACGAATGTAACCTTAAAACGAAATAAATCATCTGAAAATAACTGAACAATGAATGATACTTTCAAAACAAGTTTTTTTCGTTTTTATTGGTGAAAATTTCAATCTAACAATAATTGTAATAACTCGACCAATCACACTTGAATGTGAGAAGATCAACAGAATTTTCTTCACGACGATGATAATTTGATGGCGTAGAACTAAGATGACGTTCTGATGGTTATTGCAAATCCATTTTATGATCGAATTCAGTCATAGATTTTTGTTTTTTGATGTTAAGATCATTTTCACGTCATTTGAACGACAAAATTTGCATGAAAACAGAGATATAGCTCGTGTATTTGATGGATAATTGGAAAATAAACATTGGCACAAAAATTCGATGAATTTCACATTTATTTCAAACGTTGAAAAAAAAAGAATTTGGTCGTCATTAATTGACTTCTTCAATTTGTCTCTTTCTAATTTTGTTGAACTTAACAAATCAGTTATTTATTATACATCTCTTAACTAATCAGATAAGATGTTTTTATGCAAAATAATTTTCTTTTTTCTTTGAGTCCGATGTGATATGGATGGTTAATATTATAAAAAATGTTTCAAATTGAAACAAAAGCATCAAAATCTCAATTCATATGTCAGTTCCATAACGTTTTCTTGCTGCCAAGCATGATAAATAAATATGGGTTTCAATACGAGAAATAAATGATGTTTCGATTAGAAATCAATATTTCACTTATCTTAGACAAGATTGATGCATTCAGATATTTGTTCAAGAAGAAGAAACATCGTCATTAATGATTGGCTGAAGATGAACAAATCAACTTTCAGTTTATTATAAAAAAATAACCATGAGTTTAATATTGCTAGTTGAAGGAGAACATTGTTGTTTCTTTCAAGTTAATAATTTTAAAAAAAGCCTAAACACATCGGATCGAAAAATATCTAATTAAGTATCACTCCTGTTCAGATAAATCTTGAATCTGTCTATAATGAAATGTTTGTCGGCAACACATAGTCAAAGAGATGATTAATATTCTATAGAATGAAGAGAAAAATTTAGAAAATAACAGCTCTAAGATATTAATTGTTGTTTTGAAATTTAACGAGAACATCGATCACATTTTGGTCAGTTGTAAATTTAATACATGAGAATATTTATCACAGACAAAAGTCTGAGACACAACACGCATTGCGAATTGAGTCACTGTTCCAAAATAATTGAAATTAACTTTGAGATTAAATAAGCTTTTTAAATAAGAATTATTATTCTTACGCTTAATTGAAGCAACCGAACTGACTAAATCAACAGGGACTTTTCTCCTGTAACTCAAATTTAAAGACAACCGCTGATAGTACGAACAAAAGTACGACCTGAGTGGACGTCTAGACAAGTTTGTTTCTTTTTGCATTTTATTTTTGACAAAAAGCATCATATCTTTATCAATTGATCGGTTTTATCGAAAAAATCATTTATATCAAAGAAGAATTTTGATAACTACGAAAAAATCAATCATTTTTGAAGCGTTTTTTTTGGGGTACTGCATGAATTAGCATCATTTTCTTCTTTGAAAAAAAAGAAAGCCAGAGAAAACTTTGCAAGATTCGATTAGCTATTATTGATCTTTGTTTGATGCATATCTTCCGAACACCTCATGTTATAGGGCTCAGAATTTTAGCAAATAAAAGGACATAACCATTTTCTAATAAAACTTGATTAAAATCTTTTGAGGTTGAGGAATCCGAACCTTTACACATTCTCTCAAAATTGGAGCTAAGTTTTGTCAGACCTCGCAGCCTCAAAATTTGATGCTGTTAGTCAAATTTGATACTAAAAAAACCATGCTGTTTTCGCAAATTAAATCTTTTCTAAGCGAAAAAAATTGACTGAATTAGTATTATTCTCACGCACCTCAATTATTCACTTAATGTTTAGTAAATTACAAGTTAACAGGTAAAACTTAAATTTAACCTTAATGATTAGTCCGAAACCAATCGTCCATCTATAATTATTATTATTATTAATGATCAAGCAACCAGCCAATGCTTATGATAAAATCAATGTAAATCGTCTATCCTTTGCAAAAGTGTTTTTCACTATAGAGATAGTGACGTAGGTGGAGATATAGATGAATAGAAAAATATTTATGACGGATAGGCTGAGAGGATAAAGATTTATTAAGGAGTTAAATGAAGGGATTATATTAAAGAAATGTATTAAGGGATAGATATCGATTAAGTAGTTTGGTGAAGGGATTAGATTAAGGGACTGTATTAAGAGGATAGATATAGATTAAGGGATAAAGATAAGGACCTATATTTGTGGGAGTAGACGTATATAAAAGAAGGCAAGTATAGATGAATGAATTGGTAGAGGTTTAGTGGGATCGTATTGAAATCGGTATGAAGCCTTATTTTTACGAAACTTAAAAAAAGTTTCGATTCTGCTGAGACATTCAGAACTTTTCCTACGTTTCGTATGGTAACTGCGTTTGTGAATGCACCGTTTTTGGAATAACTTTTGATGGGAACATTATATAGACCAGCAGTTTTCATCATTCAAGAAAGTAAACTTGGGCCATCGACCTATTTTTGGAAAACAAATATAGTCCGTCTATATCAGAGATGTCCATCGCGGCTGAAAATCTGCCGCTGCCGCGCCGCGGCCTTAGAAAAAAAAAGCTGCCGCGCCGCGACGGTTTATAAAAACATGTTGCCGCGACGCTGCCGCACCGCGATGACTTATGAAAGAAACGCTGCCGCGATGAATTATAAAATAAACGTGCCGCCACCGCGCCGCTGCCGCGACGATTTTCAAAAAAGTGTTTCTAATTTCACTGCTGTGACTATATTTGACCAGAGATATGGGTACTAGTCCATCAGATTTATTCAATATCAGGGCGTTTCATTTGTAAATTGTGAAATTCTATTAAATTCATACAGTTTTTCAATGTCCTCCAAAAAAATCCTGCCGCTGCCGCGATGGTTTTTTAAAAAACCTGCCGCTACCGCGCCGCTGCCGCGATGACTTTTAAAAAAATCTGCCGCTGCCGCGGTGATTTTTTTAAAAAACCTGCCGCTGCCGCGCCGCTGCCGCGGTGGCGGTGGCGGCGCGGCAGCGGCAGCGGCAGCGCCGCGATGGACATCTCTGGTCTATATCTCCCACCTCGACACCCTAATAGATCTGATTCGATCGAATAGCTTTCGAACATATTATTGGCAGCAACCCTTTACTCTTGTTGACCAGAAAAGCCAAGAGCTGTTTATTTCACAAAATTGCAGCACATTATTTGTGATATAATCGACATTTTTCTATATTAGATATTTATTGATTTGTCAAACACTAGATTATTTAACTTCCATGGCTAATAGACCAGCTGACCAACTAGTTTCCAAGAGTACGATTATACCAACAGCAAAGCAAAGTTACGAGAAAATTGATGTTGACGGCTCTAGTGGAATCATAGTAAAGAGCGGAAAGTGCGTATAACAAAGCCATCTCAAACTGTTGTCATATATCATTGTTAATATAGAAAACTAGGTCTTCTTCCCAAGATTCTTATTGGTTTACTTGTGGTTGCGGTTGTGGTGATTGCCGTGACTGTTCCAGCCGTTCTCTTAACTCGACCAAGTAAGGATGCCTCAACTACTTCTGTACCGGCTAGTTCGCCTGGAATACTATCAACAACAAGAGTGCCTTCTACATTAACAAAAACAGCAGGCATCAGTTCAACAGCCACAGAAACCACAGTAGATATTACTTCGACAGGTGTAAAAACAACAATGGGTATCACTTCGACATCCTCAATAACAACAGCAAGCATCGCTTCGACAGTGACAACAGTAATCATGAGCACCTCTTCATTAGGTATAACAACAACAACAGCTGCAGGCATCGATTCGACATCAACAACAGTAGTGGACATCACTTCAACAGCAACAACAACAGTAGCGGACATCACTTCAACAACAACAACAACAACAACAACAGCGAGCCTCGATTCAATAACCACAGAACCAACAACTGAAGTCGCTTCAATAGTCAATGCTACTATGACAGAGACGACAGGTAAGATTCGAGTATAGAAGAATCTGTTTTTCATCCATCTCTTGTTAGCAGCAGTTGCTTACGCATTGGAGGTGTGGATGCAGGTGAACGGAAGACTCTCACCCACACTCATACCCTTCGTCTATTGAGATATAGTTGATTAATAAAGATTTTAAGGCGAAATTTCATTTGTTCATTCTCCGATTCTATAAGTCTTTTATCATTTTTTACTGTGGCTCTTGTTTGAGAATCTTAAATTACTTTTGTATTGAAAGTGATTTAACCAATGATGGCATGACAAGCCATCGGTCGCCTCCAAATGGAGAATATTCAAACTTGAGAAGAAAAAAAACTGTTTTTTTTTCGAATCTGAAATTTGTAATATTTTTAGATCATTAAGCGTTTTCTACTGTTTTGTTCATCATTATGCACATATTTCGATCAATTTGAGATTAGCATTGAATTCTGAACAAAATGGAGTATTTAGTTCACTAAATGTTCAATTTTTGTTTTTCTCGAAAATTGCTCAGGTCCGAAAAGTTGACAAAATTTTCCGTTGGATTCTAGTGAAAAATATCTAATTTGATTCAGAGCCAGATACTGACAATGCATATGTGGATGCTATTTAGTAACTAATACTATGTTTAGTTACTAATTCGATGAATTTATGCTTGTTAGGAAACAATCTGATATTCTGAAAACTTGTTAAAACCGGGACAACTTTTATCTAGATAGTAGTTTATTTCTATTTCGCTTCGTTTCTTAGTATACTCATAGTCATAGTAGATCTAAATAATCTCTGTCTAGAATAAAAGTTTCGAAGAACCTGCTTTTACCATGGATGAGGACTAGATACTCCAACGTAAAAAAAATTAAATTTTGTAATGCTTAGACACGTCATGAGGTCAAATATGGAAGCCCAGTTTTGCAAGGTATGCGAGTCGTTAAAAATGAAACTTGAAAGAAAATATCTGTTGACTTAAGTTACTTTGAGAAATACGCTCACATCAATGCTCTATAGCCAGCAGTTACTTTCTTTGTTTTTGGGAAACTTACAGATTTATTAAATTAACTTTTCTATCTAAGAATGACTGATTCAAAGTGAAAGCCTTTATTGACCATCTATGTAAAAAGTGTATTAACGAAAATGGAAAACTCTCACATTTTTTCCTATGGCAGAATAAAGAATGTCGTACAACAAAATTGAAACCTCCTTTCATTCTATAGAATATTCACATTTTTTCCACTTAAAATAAGAAAAAAGTTTCGTTTGACAATACTTTAAAACACTTCACTTCGACATAGAAAATCTTGTCTTCCATAATACTACACTTATCAGTCTCCATGTATTCAAATGGTTCTTTTAGACTGGCTTAATACTGGCAGTATGAATACTGCACGATATGAACACACAGCATCTCTATTAGCTGATGGACAAGTATTAGTTACTGGTGGAAGATATAATTCAAGTTCGTATCTGGATGATTCTGAATTGTATGATCCAACAACAAGAACTTGGACAACAACTGGTAGTATGAATTATGTACGACGAAGTCACACAGCATCCGTTTTAACAAGTGGAAAAGTGTTAGTTACAGGTGGATTTAATGGTCTTCAACGTTTAACTAGTGCTGAATTGTATGATCCATCAACAGGAAATTGGACATTTACTGGTAACATGAGTTATTCACGAGCTGGACATACAGCATCCATATTAGCAAATGGAAGCGTGTTAGTTACTGGTGGGCGTAGTGGTAGCTTTGCAAATACTACTGAATTATATGATCCATCAACAGAAATTTGGACAACAACTGGTAGTATGAATGATGCTCGACGAGATCACACAGCATCCGTGTTAAGTAATGGGCAAGTGTTAGTTACTGGTGGGTCGGGTAATAGTGGTTTTCTCAATAGTGCTGAGTTATATGATCCATCAACAGGAAATTGGACGATAACAGATAATATGACTGATACACGGTATTATCATACAGCAACCGTACTAGCAGATGGAAAAGTGTTAGTTACTGGTGGACTGATTAATGCTGCTCCTATAAATCGTGCTGAGTTGTATGATCCATCGGCCGGAACTTGGACACCGACTAGTGACATGAACAGTGGACGGCAATTGCACACAGCATCAATATTAACAAATGGAAAAGTGTTAGTTATTGGTGATTCAAATAGGGCTGATTTGTATGATCCATTAACAGGAAATTGGACGATGACTGGTAATATGAATCATGTACGATCTGGTCATACAGCATCTGTTTTAACAAATGGAATAGTATTAGTTACTGGTGGGTTGGAGCTTGATATTGCTCTAAATACTTCAGAATTATATCAACTATCTGAAAAAAATGAATAATTTTACATTTATACGTGCAGTCAAAAACTAATTTGATAAAGAGAACTATGGGATTTAAATCATAGTGAATGTGTTCCTTCGGTGTTTTTGTCAATTTGTCATAAACTTGAGATCGTTTGTTAAGCTTATTGTGATGAAAAAGTCTCGGTTCATATGATGCTTTTGCTCTTTTTGCAAATGTTTCATTAAATTTCCAATTCACCTTCAGTATGAAAATTTGGTTTCCTTTTTATCATTAATTAATGTCCTATCGATACTTCGAACTATAATGGTGAATTGAACGTCGGTTTTGTTCACATAAGTTTTCAAAGGTTTGTTTTTCCTAGTGAAGAAAGAAGGCTGTGTCTTGTATCTAATGTGTCGAATAACAAGTTATGTTTTTATATTCGAATAGAAATAACATTTTCTCAGTTATCTATTTTATCTTACTTGAGTTTTTCATCAGCCTATTTCATTTATATTTTACACATAAAATACTTTAATGGAATAAAATATATAATATCTATATCTAATCCATTACAACAATTTCTTGTACCAGGGTGTAGGTGTGTAGACTTCCATTAAGAGATAACTTACACCCTCAACCTTCCAAATTTTTTTTTATTAATCTATTTAAACGTTATATCATTTTGAAAAATAAATAAAAAGAAGTTAAAAGAAATATAATCAAACCAAAAACACACTGAATCTTTGTAATTGGATATAATTCTTTCTATTTTATTATTATTATTATTATTAAACATTGTTCGAATATTCACAAATAGTATAAAACAGTTAAAAAGCTGAAAACTTATATTCAAAAACCATTCGAAAAAATATTAAATTTTATTTAGAAAATAACATTTATTGAAAGAAAAGAAAATGAGTAAAATTTTTGTATCAAATAAGCGTCTAATAAATCTAGGCGAAAATACTTCTAATGAAAAGTCAATCAGTCAATGGTAGAAATATTTTGATTTCTTTTAAAAATGCTTGTAGAAACTTTCTCTCCTTATAATGTCCTAGTGAAATGACGATAATATTAGATGACATATTTTCTCGTCTGCTTCAATGTCTAATCATCTATACCTTTTATGGTATACAAAATTTGATTTCAATAGAATAAAAAAAAAGAAAATAGAGAAATAAGGGTATGAGTGGATATATGATGTGGGTGTATGAAGTGTGGATATACCATCAAAGAAAATAAACATCCACACCCTCATTTTGATGTACTAATATCATTAAACTAGATATTTTTCAAAAACAAAAAGTTTGAAGTAACATATAAAAACGAATATATACGATTGTATTAGCTCGATATCAACTGCATACGAGAATAAACAGCAACAGTTTTTTGTTTCGAGGCTTTTTGTTTATATATAGGAATATGACGTATTATGATTTTTCAAAGTAAAACACAAGTTTAAATTTCTTCTGCTTCCTATTGCTTTTCGCTATCTTATAAGGAATAAACATGTTTTGTTTTGATTGCATATGCAAAAGCCACTATGCGTAAATCACTCAACCATATTGTTTCATGCACATGTTTCGTTGTGTGCATGTTGTCTAAACCTGTTCGCAATAGAGTATATAGTAAGAAAAAAAGAAAAACAACTATGCAAAATAACGAACGGTAAGAAACGAATCAAGTTATCTTATTGCAATGGTAAAAAATAAAATCATTCAACAAACTAAGCCAATACATGTAGTGTCATACACAATACCAAATCTCATCACTTGATCTGCAACACACAAATTTCCTCATATATTAGATCTTCTTTTATTTCGTTATGGTGAGTAATTTATTAGAATAGTCCAAAACCAGAAAAAAAGTTTTTTTTTAAATAATATACAAATAGTTTCAATATGATGTGCGTATAGATACGACTAAGATAACCATGATATTAATTCGAATGATCGACGTTTCTTTTGGACGGTCGATTGGTACATGCTAGTTAGTTAGCAGATTCCTAGACTCACTTTTCTGTCTTTTCCTCACACTTATTTTTTATTTTGATTAATATGAATGTTTTTGATGATATCTATATATGATATAATTAGTTTGCTTGCTTTTTTACCAATGCTATAAATCATGTTTTGCTTATCAATAGACAAGAATTTAACTCTCAGCATAATATAATTAAGTGTTGATAACAAAAGGTATAAAGTACTTGCTATTGACACAGCAATAAAATCTTCATGTAGATAAAAAAGAAGATGAGAAACTTCGAGTCTTGCAGTACTCTATCTCAGGATTAGTCTGATATGCTCTGCATCAAACGGTGCTAACAAAAAAAGAGATTGAAAATCTTTGGGCAACGTCACAAGGTATCAATATGAAGGGTATGAGTAGTGGTGGGGATAAGAGTTGATCTTCTCTTAAGCCATGGCGACAGCTGCACCCAATTTTCTTGAGAAAAGCTTGTGTCGATAATGGCAAATAAAAGAAAAAAGTGGAAGTAGCCATGTCGTCAGAAATGGTGAGCGAGCTCATCGTGGAGGATACAAGAATTTTTTGCTTGCATGAATTTATTTTATTCATGCCCTCGTTAAAAGGAACATCTTCCCGAAGAAATGATCCGTGTTCCCTGAGTTCGTTTCTAACTATGAGACACATTTTCTTTTATGAATGTCTAAAACAAAGTGAATTCGATTCTCATATTAATGATAGAAGTTTTGAACAGCTGTAATATCGTTGCTTCTAATTTTCAAGATGGCTATGACTAGTCTATCTTCGATTGATCCTCTTACTAATTCCAATGACGAGCATCTTGAAATATTCAGCCTTATTTGGCTTGACACAGACGTTAACAGTGCAGAGAATCAAGATGTGCAACAAAGACTACGTCCGATCATCAATCATCTCAAGATGTTTCAAGATGGAGAACAGTGTAAGCAATACATAGAGCAAAGACAAAAACACGATCGACTAGTGCTCATTGTTAGCCGTGAGTTGGCTCGGCAAGTGGTACCTTCTATTCATAAACTGCGACAAGTCTCAGCAATATATCTTAATTCCAAAGACAAAGAAAAGGATGAAGAATGGGCACATAAATTCGTCAAGGTAGGACTCCTCTGACATTGGTCAGTCGTGTTGTATGGCCAGTTTAGGTGAAGGTCGTTGTCGATGAACCCGAAGAGTTGATTTCTCAAATTGCAGCAGATAATAAGAAACAGATGAAGATGGAAGAACCATTGCCGATGAACATACTTAGTACCAGAAACGATGCAGGGAACTCTATGAGAGGAAGTAATGGTCAATTCATTTTTTCTGAATTATTTATCGATTGCCTTCTTCGATTGAAATCCAATGAGATAGATAGAAAGGAACTCATCTCTCGTTTTGAGAATGAATACAAAGACAATCACGTCGAACTGGCCAAACTGCATGACTTTCAACAGAGTTATACATCTGACAAGGCTTTGTGGTGGTACACGCGTGATTCATTCTTCTACAAGACTCTGAATGCGGCTCTACGCAAACAAAATGTTCATATGATGTTCTTGTATCGTTCATTCATTGTCGACATATATCGTCAGTTACAGCATCATCAATCTTGGGCCCCTGTTCGTGTTTATCGAAGCCAATTGATGACAATAGATGAGCTAGATTATCTCGAAAACAGTATTGGCCAACTCATTTCTATAAGTTCATTTCTTTCCACCAGTAAACAGTATCGAATAGCTGATTTCTATATTGGCCATAGGATTCAGAACACGGATTTAGAACGAGTTCTATTCGAAATCGATGCTGATCCCAAAGTGGTCTCGACGAAACCGTTTGCTGACATTAGCTGCCTTAGCTATTTTCCTGAAGAATCCGAGGTACTGTTTATGCTTGGATCGGTTTTCTATCTTCAATCGATGAATCGCGGTGACGATGAAGTGTGGATCATAAGAATGTCTTTATGTAGTGATCATGAACACAACTTGCACGAAGCTCTTGCAGACATGAAGAAGCAAAGCGGCACCGGGGAGACGAATTTGTGGACACTAGGCAAGTTGTTATGGACGATGGGAAAATTTGATCTGGCTGAAAAGTACTATTATCGTTTGTTACAAGAACTCTTGCCGAACGATCTTTCAGTTCGAAGTTTGTATGACGATCTCGAGCTGATCACTTTAGTGCAAGGTAAACACGACACAAGTATGTACTGGCACGAAAGATCAATTATGGTTAGAGAGCAGGCTGCAGGAACTGATAGAACTAAGAAAGGTAAGACAATTAGAGCTATCTGTAGATTTCATGCATGATAATCAATCACTATTCAGTGACGGATCAATAAGAATAGCCTTATTTTGAGGGATTATTGAGACTTATCTTTTTGGAATTTATTGGATCTTTCTAGAATACCTGAATATTTTTCTCTATGTCACATATTATGAAAGTAAATTGTCTTGTATAAGATTAATCTGAATACATCCAAATATATATTAATTTATCATTGGAAAAATTTTTCCAACGAATTAATTCTTAAAACATGGTATCACAGAGGTTGTTATACAAACTCCGTAAAATAAAATAATTCGTCAGCGGATAATTGTTTTGCCAGCTAGTCTATTCCAGATGCATATATCTTTCTTGATATTTCCCTTCATCGAACTCGCTAACATGAATTGATCTCTTGTCGGATCGAATCTTTTTCTTGCGGGTACATTATAAAAACATTCGGATTGATTTACATCAATAACCACTATCCTAAAATCTTTAGAACTAAGATTAAAACAGGACGGTTCAATGGTTAGAGCGATTGCTTTCCAATCAATACATCTAAGGTTCGCATCCTGATTCGACCCCTGTTTTCGTCACTTAAAGCTTTCTTTTGATCGCCATGACATAGAAAGATTCCTATTACAATTCCTTTTAAAAATTCTAATACATACTGTCCATTTATAGATATAATGTGCTCCACTATTTTTGAAATAACTCGAGATCACAAACAACTAGAGAACTGCGTGTGCCGATATATGCGTCACGGCTCGCTGCTCTTCTTCTTTCCTCT
>CAJNOP010000337.1:107685-170117 GCA_905250075.1 Rotaria sp. Silwood1
AGTGTCTCTCTTTCATAGACAAATTTTTAATGTTGTTACAATGAGTTAACAGATCAATCAATAAGAATGATAGAAAGCTGTACATGTCAGTGATCACGATTTATTCAATAAGAACAAGCATTCTTCTGTACCGGATTTAATATATAAAAAAAAGTTTTTATATCTAAAAGTGGAAAATAGCGGAGAGCGGAAAAAATAGAAAAAAAATGGAAACTTTCCGCAAAAAACGGAAGAGATGGCAATCCTGTTCATGAATGATCGTAATAGATTCAAGTTCTTGAATAAATCTTGCTTTTTGTTAAATAGTTTATTTTTGTATTTTAGAGTCTTTAGTCGAATTCTATGTTTCATGAAGAACAACCAAATTTTGAATTTGACAGTGTGCAAGACGGGTAGACACATGAACCTTAAAAAGCAACGCCCACATGTACAATTAATGTCGCTAGACGATCTAGAAATTGTATTTTAGAATTTCTTTCTTAATCAACATATAGATTTGGCTAAATTATTCTGAAGTTATGCTTTTGTTGTGTGTGAGTATAAGACACTGGAAATTTTCAAGACTAGATAAATTAAGTTAACTTTTAATATGCAAGTCAAAGTTTAAAAGCTGAGTTGCATTTCAAAACTTGAGTGCGAAAAGACGATTTTAATTATTGCAATGAGTTTATATTACCTTGAATATTATTTTCTAATGCCAAAGAAAATTTCTTAGACCGACCAGAATTTCAATTTCTCAACAGGTGTGTTTAGACGTCCTATTTGTAGTGACTGCTTAAATATTCTTAAATATGATTCTGTCGGTTTGGCGAAAGATGAGCAAGCAAAGTTGAACACGAGGAAAGATCACCATAGGAAGATGAGCACCGAAAAGTTGAACACAAAAGAAGAAAAATCAATTTGTAAATGAAAATCTAATGAATAATTGGTGGAAATAGATATGGTAAACGAGGAATTCCCGGATCTGATAGACCTAGATATATAGAATTGGTGTTTATTAATGTAACTTACTTTTATAGCTTTAGTATTTTTACATTTGTAACAATGAGTAATAATAATGTCTGGCATTTTCTTGTGTATGACGAACACCATAAGCACTTTGCTCGTCAAATTGCTGTAGTTCAAATATTGTACCAGTAGTTTTACATGAATGCTATGTTGATGACTTAACAATATTTTTTGTAACAATACATGTATGAAGACGAGAATGATAAGAATGTGTAGAATATTTTACACAATGACAATATCTTTTTTTTTTGCACTGATGAATTGATCCTTTATGTATCAAAAACTATCCTGATGTAAACGTGGTTTTTTGTTTTGTTGCATCGTTATTGAAAATACTTGCCATATGGAGAAACTATGAGTGTCGGAGAACAAATGTTTCGTTATTATTTATACTAGAAATTAATTATTTGTTCTTTATCCATTAAGTGTTGCTAATTATGATAAACTTAAGTACACTAATGCTTTTCATCTTCTATTTTTGTGCTTGATCTTATTAACATACATAGGCATCCATCTATTTATTATCAGCATGTCTTAGTTAATTTCTCTTTTCGTGCTGAACTTTCCAGTTTCTGATTGTGTCAATTATGAACTACGGTGGAGAGTCTGCCGCAAGTATGGAATTCTAGAAAAACTCATCAGTGTGCTAAAAATCCTCTATAAGAACTCGAAAGCAATAGTCAGAATTCAAGACGACTTATTGAATAGTTTTATGATAGAAACCGAAATTTCAAAGGTAGACTAGCATCATCAATATTATTTAACGTTCTCTTTGATTTTATTGTTCAGAAGAGTTATAGAAGAGACTCGGGTGTTGTCAGCGTGAAATTTTCATACAGCAACGACGATTTTTATTATGGCAAACGTGAAAACGACGTGAATTTTGACATTTTAGCCCTGTTATACACAGCTGATCTCGTCACCATGTGTGAAACAGTAAACGATTTAAGAGTTTAATCAAAACATCTTAAAAAATAACACAAAAATTTGGCTTAATGATGAGCGTCAAGAAAACGTGTATAATGATTCTGCAACAATTTGAAGAAGATCAAAATCGAAAAGTTTAAAGCACCAAGAAGTCAACACTGATATTGATCTTAATATTCAGAATCAACAGGTAGAAACGGTTGATTCCTTCACTTACTGAAGTTACAATATCATAAGGGGACAACACGACCAAAATGAAGAGATAAACACACATCTAACTATATCTGTCACAATGTTTAGGACCATAGACTATAATTTATATACGGAATACTACGACATCTTTTGGACGTAATCTATGGATGCACAGAAAATTTTCATTGAATGAAAGCATCTCAGCTTAATGGTTTCTCAGATTTTTTTCGTAGGATTAATATCATTTATCCAACATTATAGTGTGTTAGCGAATGAGAACGTTATTAGTTTGCTATTTTCACATAATTTTAGTGATGATTTGACTATTCTTTTCTATTCCTTATTCTATTATCTTTTTCTTTTATTCTTCTTCTTCGCTTCTAACATTTTCTTAATTCTTTCTTTCATTTTCTACAAGTTTCGTTTGCGCAATTAGAAAGTAAAATTGAATGCTTCAATATCACTTTTTTTGTCATCTCGTCCAATACATCGTATTACACAATTAAATAAGAGAGAACAAAATATTCGACTTTTGTTTCGCCTGCTACGTCAGGTATATACCTCTTCATTTAGAACTAAAAGTTATCATTATTCCTGAAGTTTCATGGATTCACGTATGAACAGGAGTATGCATACGTTCTGTATGCGTCACAGTATACAAAGAAAGTCTTCGATAACATTTAGTTTAAATATTAATTCACATAGATTGCTTAAATTTATGCTATTTTTTGGAAGGATAGATGTGTTCATTTCATTAATTTTGGTTGATGATTATAAATAAAAGGAATAACGATGGATACTTCGATAAAGTCAACATCTCAGTGTTTATAGCGACAGAGAATATCTCTATGTTTCAGAAGTTGTTAATCTTGGCAGCGTCTCCATACAATGACGTTGCATCTAACCTTCTAACACTGATTGTAGATATAAATATGTATTTTTCTTTCCTTTCATTCTGTCAGCTCTTGTTATACGTGACAAGAGATTGATGATCGAGCTAGATGTGCCAAGAGATACACCAATGTGATACGTTATCACTTGAATATGATATCATTCTTACGTTATGCCACTCTTATTTCATACCATCTCTAGTACAATGTCATCCTTGTATCTATACGTAATACTGCTCATAGTACTCAATACATTGTTCTTTTTTCAATGCCTTTGTAATCGCTACGCTATACATTGTTCTTTTTCAATACTTGTGTAATCACTTCCCTATACCCTGTATTTATGTTCATTGTTCTTTTCTCGTGAGAAGGAAGAAGAGAAGAGTAGAGCATATACACAGTAGAGGAGAAAACGGTTGATAATAGTGAGAGTCGAAAGTGAGATCGAGCAACGTAACACACATGTGTGAATTATATGTGTTGTGGTGTAAGAATTTGTATTTAAACAAGAGTAGTGTCGAAATAAAAGTTTAAGTGATAGCAAGAAGTAACGGAACTGTATTGAAATCAAAAGAAACAAAGACAAAGTCAAGAAAACATTGATCTATATATTATTCAAATTTCCGTTACACTAGACAACACTCATACCACGAAAAAACATTTTTGTGCTCTTCCAACTTTAGTCATATTACGATAATACGTAGCGAGCAGATTCGTCTCGAGCAAAATGATACTTTTTTTCTTGATGAATTATACATAATAAATGGCTCTTCTAGATGGCTGGGTATTCCAATTTTGAAATATTTCCCGACGAAATAATATTACAAGTGTGTCGTTATTTAAGCGGAACCGATGTTCTCTACTCTTTTTTTAATCTTAATGTTCGTCTCAATATTACAATAGTGGGCTACTGTCATCATATCAATCTCTTAGGCGCCGCATACCGACCATTTAACTATGTTATCTCTCATGTTCTGTCTCGAATCGGTTCTTCTGTTCAATCTTTGGTGCTAAATGGCAATTGGGAAACAATAATGTCTGCTGAAGCATTTACTGTTCTTTTTGCTTCACCACTATCAACTATGTTTCCGCAATTAAAAAAATTGACACTTAAATGGTTTACTGGTGAACGACTTTCATCGTTCCTTGACACCCTTCATGATCTTCCACAACTGGTCGAACTCAACATCCGATGTCTTAAGGAAGAAGCTGAAAATACTTTGCTGACAAAAATCTTTGCTGCCAACAACGGCCGACTCTCCTTTGTGTCGTTTAATGAGGACTCAGTTTATTTGGATATATCTGAAGGTGATGAAACAGTATCCTATCCAAATATTCAAGAACTCATAGTCAACTTGAAACTAAGTCGACTATTTCCACGACTTTTAACAATCGTACCGAATGTACGTCGTTTGCATGTGACGCTCAACGAGTTATTAGATCGTCTAGAGTTTCAAAAAACAATCGCAAACGTGTCCCCTCTTGTTCATCTCATCGATTTTCAATTACGTTCGATCAACCTTCATTGGACGTTAGATGAAATTATTGATGTATTGCATAAAATGCCCTTGTTGCAGAGACTGGCACTCGATTTGCGCACTGACGATGAACGTCTTGCCAAGGGAAAGGCTCTTATCTTGGCTCTGCCTTCATCTGTGACACAGATTCATGTTTTCATTCGCTATTACTTTTCTGAGCCGAATTTGGAGATCGATGAGTTACTTGCTTCATGGCCAGCACACTTTCCAGTCAACTGTTTGTTGGACGAAACATGGCAACGTGTGTTAATTTATACCGTTCCTTTTAACCTACGTTCAATCCTTTTACGAGCAGAAATGGGTCAACAGATATTGTCAGTTTACAAACATATGCAAAAAGTTGAAGACTTATACGTCTATGAACCAACAAGTCTCACCGATCTACTCGTCATTGTACAACATTTCCATCGGCTTCGGACACTTACGATTCACTCAAAGAATCAATTAGAACATTGTATGTTTTTTTTGTCTCTATTCTCCCGTTTCATCACATGAGAACCATTGTTTAAGTAGGACTCATAAAAACTATTATCAATATCTTGAGTATAAAGTCAAAAACAAAGTATATTTTAAGATATGAGTAAATCAGATAGGCTTAATTAAGAAGATAGTAAGTCATAATGATCTTTGTCTCCTTCCCGTAGTAGAATAGAAAAATCGAGTTCGTTTAGCCTTTCTGGAAACAATGTTGGAAGTAAGCTGTTGACAATGATGACTTACTACTTGAAACTGTGGGCATTATTACTCTAAATAACTCGAAAAAAAAATTGTAAAATAAACAGGATTTTAGTCTATGATGCTCATTACTTACAAGGAATAAACTATATTGTTTACAAATAGTTGATTAATTTTCAAGTAGATTTGTTGAAATACTTTGTTTAATTTTTTTTACCCACACCCTCATTTTTGTAAACAAAAAAGTCAAGCTTTAGTTCAGTAGACGGTTTAATAGACAACAAAAACTATATATAAAAATCCAGCATTTGTTTCCAGATCCAGTTGATGCTTTTTCAATATCTCTGTCTAATTAACTATTATCTTCGGAGTCCTCTCATAAGAAGTATATATTTATAGTCCTACTTTACCAAATGTCAACTGAGTCATAATCTAACTGTTTTTCTATGTGCGAGCATTAAAGCATTTTTTCTAGTTTTTCTTCAATCAACTCATAAAGTCTGATATATTATCGAGTGAATAGCGTGTTTCTTTATGTATATAGCTGCTGTAGCATCACCGACACAACCAATTCTTTTAAGTTTGCCTCGCCTTAGAAAGCTTGAAATAGTTGGGATTTGTCTGCAACTCGACTTTCTCAATGCAGCACCCAATCTTAACTATTTGAGTGTTCACTTCGATTGTCTCAAGAGTCTACTCAATCACGAGCCTACATGCCGTCTGTTGCAACAACGAATCGTTCGTCTCGATGTTGGCAATTGGCCAGACAATGAATCGAATGTGCTGAAACAGACCTGTCAAGTATTTAGCAATCTTCGTGTTCTTATCATAGAGCTGAAAGATTCAACTATGATCGTTGATCCAATGGTCTTGATAGCATTTGCTCAATGGAACAGCAAACTCACTTGGTTCGACGTTAATGGCTCACCATCAGATGAAGCTAGTAAAAATCTTCGGCAGTGGCTGATCGATCACACTCGTTTAACGGCGGAAGACTCGTTCGGAGTCCAATATATTGACCATTGGTTTACTTTGTGGATGTAGTCGTTTAACAACACTAGTAACTTTTTCGTGTTTCTGCTTATCACGATACTATTCAACTATTGCGCATGTGACCACTATTAGTCCAGAATTACTAATTCTATTTTATTTGCGATGCTCAATATAAACTAATAAATGACATAGAAGTGATGCCCTTAACTATATCGGGTTTTTGAACGTAGTAAAAATTTTCTAATATTACTTAGGGTTAATCTAAATTTTTTTGTGTAATTGAGTCAAATGATGAATAAATTACCTAATTATCATGAAAAATCAAGGAGTAATCAATGGTAGTTTGAAGAATACTACATCTGTTCTAAATAGGAACATTTAGCGCAAATCAAAAGAATAAGTGTTCGGGTGTGCATGTGGATTCTATTCTTATCTTCAATTACATCCACACCCCAAAAAAACATAAACTTATGTTATTTGGTTCTTTTTTCTCTCCATTGACTTCTTTTCTATGTTTTCTGGAAAGACAACAGACTCTTTTGTATTCTAAGAAAGAACATCACGGCAAAAATAAGGACTAATTCATCATCATAAGAAAATCGAATGTTATCATTTTTCGTTGTATTCTAATAATGGGATTCATAGACTTAAAAGAAAAAAAAAGCAATTGATGCCTTCCGTTTGATTAAGCACTGTTTTGAAGGATACAAGTTTGAGTTTTATTTCATATAAAGTAAAATTATCTTATTGATAATGTTTATATATCAGTAGCTGTTAATTCTCTTGAATAAACACGAAATTTGAACATGTTTCATTTATATTATAAATATAACTACCTAATGTAATAGTTAATGGTGTATTACCACCATGATAATCACATGGCGACGATGTATTAAATAATGATCCATTTATATTAAGACTAACACCATTAATTGATGAATATGTTTGAACAATATGTGTCCAAGTATAAGTCAAAATATATGGACCTGTCACACTGATTTAATCCTCCATTCAGTCGACTTTGTGCCTGAATTTGACCTTGAGTATTAAATCGAAGAAATGATAAACACCATTTTGTATTAATTGAACTATTTTGAAAAATATATAATATTATAGTTCCGTTTGTTTGAAAAGGATTAATCCAAATTGAAAAAGAATATAAACGATTATCAATTCCAAGAAGAACAAAATTAGATGATTGAAAATATGATTTTATTTTATTTAATAAAAGTGAATTATTTTCAAACGTTGTATTAATACTAATTTTATTTATTTCATTTGGTCCGAAATCTTGTGTTGAATTATTATCAAAAGAATATCAACTAACAAGTGTTACATCATTGAGAATTTCACTGGTATTTTTAGCCCATTCAACTAATGATAATTGATCAATAAGACCATCAAAATAATATGGAGCCAATGGAGAAGTATAACCTATTGTAAGAGGTATATAACTTAAATTTGTTATTTGCAATGGTGCACGTGTTCGGTTAATACAATCAAGAATACCATCGATATAAATCATTTGAGTAGTTGAGAATAAATCATAAACAAATATTAAATGATACCATGTATTAATCAGTAGTGTTTTTGAACCATCACATGCATTACTATAAAAACTAATTCGAATTTTACTATTTCTTATTGTCATATGTAAACATTTGTTTGCTGTATGTGAGATGGACATTGACCTATCATACCTCGATCACCACCAGATACAAACGAAAATGGATATATCCAAAATTCAAATGTAAAACTTTTAAATGATATATTTAAATTAATTGTTGAATTAATTAAAACATATTATTTAAGACTAACATTAAAACATAATGCAAAACCATAACCAGTGATACCTGGACTTGAAAAAGATGCATTTGATAAACTATTATGATTTGAATTTCTTTCATTTCTACTACCATCAAAAGACCAAAATGCGTTTATTAAAGATAAAGACGAATTCGAAGTACCTAAAATATATCATCATAAGCAATAAAAATATGTATCTATTTATGACGATCGAGAACCTGTAGAACGAGAAAAAAACGACGAAAAGATTTTTTTTTGTTGCAAAAACTGCTTAGTTTCCAAATAGGGATGATGAAAATCTTCAAAGATTTTTGGACAAAACGAAGTGTTGAGTAAAAAATTTTTGTCATTTATGAGAGATAAGATCACAGGCTATCTTTTCCTGAATTTATGTTAATTTGGATCATTCTGACGAAAAGTAACTTTTTTAGGGGAACCTTAAAACTCTGCATAGAATAGTAGCTTTTATTTAACGAATATAGTTTCTTTCATTTGTTCTTGGATCACAAGGAATCGTACAGTGAAGTTAAGTACGAAATGTAAAAAGTTTTCTTGTTCAACTTTTTTGACAGCTTGTTCTATAAAGCATAATTCAAAAGTAATAGATTAGGCAAATTTTGTGAACATCAATCATTTTTGCTTCCTTAATCTTTTTGAATACAAAACAGCCAAGTTTGATACACAAGACCCTCTGTACACGTCTGTCAACAGTAAATTTTTCTTGTCATCATCCTGTCTGCGAAAGTGAAAACCAAACTTCGAATCGAAGTCAAAAGCAACAAGAAAATACTGATTTTTTGTTATCATTTCTGGTTCAGTAAAATTGACTTAACTCAGCGAAACAGTAATATTTTCCAAAAGCAATATGTAACTTGATTCTCCATTGGATAACGCTTCGAATGGTGTGTCAATATGTTTACATATGGGCCTATTGCATGAATATTCTCATGTTAAGATGCTGAATCTAAATATAATATTTTTGGAAAGTTAAAATAAACGTAAAAGGGTGAACACTTTCACTTTCTTGTTATCGATCGAAATTCAACTTTCTCTTATATTGTTTTTATTTCGAAGGTTTTTCGTCCAAAACTTTATAGAAAAAAAGGAAAAGATGATACTTTTGATCAGTTTGATGAGCTCTATCTAATGATTGATTAATAAATATAAAAGAAGAATTTGCATGAAATTTAATTATAATTGAACTAATATTCTGATAAAATAATTGACAAATGTTATTTATTTGAAAATAATTTAAAGTAGATATTAATTCATTTGATTTTATCATTTGACATATACATTGATCACGTGATATATTTAATAATGAATTATTTATTATACCAATCATTATATTATTTTCTATTTTACCAATTCTAATAGAATTGACAAGAGAAAATAATGATTAAGTAACAATCATCCAAAATATATTTTATTCTTTTTTACTTGAAAAAAAAAAATCTTTTTTTTTAATCATTGTTCAAACATCTCTCATAACTATTTATTTTCTTACAATTCTCTCTCATCAGTTTAATATTTAATCATTAGAAAAACTACTATACATTTTACACCAAGTGTTTGTCAAACAATGCATCCATTATTATATTACATATATAGAAAACTTTCAAATTATTTATATTAACAGCGAAAAAAAAAAACAATTCTTGCTAAAAAAAATCAAGAAAATATTAATGAAATTTATTTCATCATTACAACGTTATATGGATACAATTGACAAAAATTGAGATTATACCTTGTCATCCATTTTTTTTATTTTTATTTTTTGTGCAAATCGTAAGTTAGTAGAATATGTATGAATATAGTTAAAACTGATATTAGTAATTGTTGTGTCTGGAGATGTATACAACAGTTGATAGTAAATATCATCAAATATTAAGAATGGTCGAGATATAGATATATAAGATTCATGTAAATTTTCATAAACATAAAAAGATCTTTCTTGTTATTAATTATTCGCTTTCTTTTGTTTAATTGATAACAGACAATAAAAGAAAAAAGAATAAACTGTTACACTCTTTTTTATGAAAAACATTCATCAAATATCATGAAAGAAAAAAAGCAAAACAAACACTTCTGATAATGAACGATACACGTCATCTACAGATCTCAGCAAAAAAAGTATTTATTATGCATAGAATATTCAAGAAAGCAAAGCATTTTTTCTAA
Organism: Rotaria sp. Silwood1; assembly: GCA_905250075.1. Lineage (NCBI taxonomy): Eukaryota > Metazoa > Rotifera > Eurotatoria > Philodinida > Philodinidae > Rotaria > Rotaria sp. Silwood1. The sequence goes on from CAJNOP010000337.1 coordinate 117,896, forward strand.
CTATTTTACCTGTATCAAACGAAGATATATTGACAAACACGAGAAATAGGTTACTTTCATTTTCATTTTTCATTTCAATCTAAAACAAATATCAGTTCACAAGAGTATCGAAAATATATTTTTATTTGACTCTGTCGTTCATGTCAAATTTGATCTATTTCAATAATAAGCAAAATTATTTTATTCTCCTTATAAAACATTTCAATGAAAATTAAGTTTGCATGATTTGACTCTTTCCGATCTTTTTCTATAGAAGCATAGTTAATCAAAGCCGGGATAATTGCCATATTCATTGAATCGATTGTTTTTTTTTTCTTAAAAAGGATGTTTCACAAAAGGTCAATCATATAAAAAACTATCCTAAAATAACAAAATTCCAAAATCAACTGTATGTATAAGAGAAAAAGAAAAAAAAGTTCAGTATTTATTTATTCTTTCTTTGATTGATCAAAATCTTATAATTAGTTTCGATGTTATTGAACTTATTTACTGTCAATTTCGGTGATTAAAGATATAAGCATAAACTATGTTTTTATACCTAAGAATAGATCCGCTACAATAAAAAAGAACAACATCACTGATGAAAAATTTTCTCTGGGGATTTCATCGAATGGTTAAGATTGGTGATCTTCGGATAATCAGAACAGACTTTTGAGGAAGGTCGAAATGTGTTATAGTTTGCTTGATTCACTCCTTCAGATCTTATGACTTTTTTATGGAATCATTAAGCTTAAACAATCAAGTATCTAAATCAGAACATTATCTCGATAGACGTGTAGAATTTGAAAAAATAGAAAGATAGGTTAGTGCAGTATATTGTATGAATAATTCAGCCTAACTGCTAAAAATCTTAAATCTGTAGAAAATAGTCAATATTTACAGTATCATATTGGATAGGAGTCGGTAAAAGGTCCATAAAAAGCCTGAGAGTGTAAGAAAAAGAAAGAGATCTTTATTTTCAGTAATGAATATTTTAACAAGAGGTTTCTGTTAGCTTCATTTCAGCCCATTTATGCAGTACACAAGCATGATTTCCGAATAAAGTAATTATATATTTAATGGGAAGGTGAAAATGAGATGTCTGGTGGCACTAGTTCATTCAAAGACGACTGCTATACAGATCAATTGCTAACAAAGAACTATTAAGACAAATCGTTTCCTATCAAAAGAACTGTTGGGACAGTTATATCAGTATAGTGGACATTAACATCTCAAATGAAATGCTTGTTACCCAGAATGTGTCCATCGATAAAAATTTGTTGGCGAAATAAGTTCGGCAAAGTCTGTTGTCAACGACCGATAGGCAAATACACAATAATACTATATTGATAATTCGAAGTATCATAGGCTACCCAAGCAGACAGACATGTGGATTTTTCACGTTTTTTGAACTAAAATGTCGACTTTTAGTCGAAATTTGTGCGCGTTTTTCGTTTGTTTCAAAAAACGCACAAAAAATCGTGTTTTCGTCGAATTTTTCAACATTTTCATTTTTTTCCACTTTTTTTATGCGTTTTTCTGCTCAATTCCGTTAGATTAATGCATAAAAGTCGTTAAAACGTCATTTCTAACCAAAAACGCTCAATATACCTGAAAAATTCAAAATTTTGGGTGCAAATGAGACACAATTTTTCTTATCAATATTTTTTCTGAGCAACTATTTTCACATGAATATGCAATCAATTCAAGGACGGCACAAGCTCAATATGCTAGAGAAGCCAATAAAATTTTAAACAAATCTATTTTATCTTCACATTTCCTCTAAAAAATCAACAGAACTGCAGAAAAACTTTTGTTATCTGAAATTAATATTTCTTCAAGGTATGATATGCAGAAGCTTGAACATTATATTAATTGACAATGCATTACTACATTTCAACAAGTCTAAAACATTTCATTGAAAAAAAAATTGCTCAAAAGCACTCAGTGAAAACTCAACTCCTTTTTAAATTTATCTCCATTCACTGAATATTGCGTTCTAGCCTTGGTACTCATGTAAAGGGTACCTCAGATTCAAACGATTAGTCTTTTTGCTTAAAAATCATGTGCATAATCATGAGTTAGAAAGATGAATATGCTGTTCTTCAAATTGTTTAACGGATTAACATAAGTAGCTAATCGATGTTTTCGATTGATAAATAACAGGTGTCTCTTCCGTAAATTTTTTCATTGGAAAGCTAAACAATCTAAATTGTAAATTTTCTTAAAAGTAAACCAAAAACATAAAAGGAATGTCAAATGTTTTGCATATTCTTATTAACAAAAAATACCAAAGATCAGACATTATGTTTCACCCATTCAGTGCTAGTTAATTAAGTATTATTTAGTCAGCCTTAGACAGTTGGAAAACCATTTACAATTACACTATTAATCCTGATCCAGGAAAAAACTTTTGACATTGTTGATTATAAAAGAAAAGAATGCAAAACAATCGAAATGCTAGTTACAAGCTATCTAAATAATAATATATCAGATATGTATCAGTGGTGGGACCGGTTCTTCTTTTTTTAGAACCGAACCGAAAAAGTTTTAAACAGAGCTGAACCGATTAAAAATCAAGGAGAAAAAAAAAGTTTCAAAACTATTATTTTTTTTCTAAGAATATTCTCCTAAAATTCTTTATTGAAGAGATGCTTATAATGTCATTGATAGTTCTATAAACAAACTAGAAAATTGTAGTAGAAATGATATTAAGGACATGAGCATTTTCGTTCTCAGGGTAACAGAAATTTTGAATGATAGAAATCTAGTTTATTTTCAGTGGTTAGTCAATTTTTTCTGTTAATCAAGAGCCGTTCGAGTTATTTTTTTGTCGTCGTCGTTCAGTGCAGATATACATATAGGGGCTACATTTTATACAATACACTCATTTTAAAAGAAAATTAAGTAATATCTTATAATAATTTTTTACTACTTTATTAAATCCAGTTCTACTCTCCACTTAGAAGACTTATATAACAAAGAGAACCTAAAATTGAGAGAAATAATCTACCCATCATCGCAAAATGAACAATTTCAATGACTTTTTAGGCTTTACTTATCGATCTATTTAGATATACCATTTAAGTGATATTTTCTTAATTAAAATGTTCATTGTTATATATTCCCTGAACGTTAAAAATAATGTTTTCGTTATCAGCTTAGAGTTATTACAACATGACAATTAATTGATACTTATATACATATATGAGTGCTTCATACTGAAATGTAGTCTGTAAAAAGGCACACTGAATGAAACTAATAAGTAGTTGAGTAAAAATCAGAAATTAGCTACACTTTCTTTATTCACTCTTAGTGAATATGTTTGTTACAAATCCCTCTCTGTGTAATGAAACTTGATGTTTGTAAAATCTTCGGTTCACTTGAACCGAAATTCAGTTTTATTCGAATTATTATCTTTTCTTTTTTTTTCTATTACTTATACATGTATTTTCATACATAAGAGAGTAAATGAAACACAAAGAGAGAAATAAATAACTGTCATCTACTCCAGCGTAGACTATGTTACAAAAAAGATAACGTCCAACGTGTTCTTTTGTTAGAATGTCCTAACATTTAGGACAGAAGAAAAGTGTGATAATTCATTGAAATTATTACGGTCGGAGAGGAAAGAAAAAGAGAGAGAGAGAAGAAAAGAAAAGAAAAGAATAAGAAAAAAAGATGTAAGAGCACTCGAATAAAGTTAAATGTATTTAAATAAATATTTGGATAGAAATTCGTTCCGAATATTTGGAACCGAACCGAAAAATTTTTAAACCGGATCGATCATATCACTGATATTTATAATAGAAAATACAATCAACAGGATAAAAATTAACCAAATCATGATACGATGGATGAATTTTTATACACTAAGTACAGAGTCGTCCTGAATATGTATATGCTGGATCAATTAGTCGTACTCTAGTAAAACTTGGTCGCTTGGAAATTTTTGGAAGAAATAAGGTTTTATTTCTCTCGCCTCTAAATGTTTTTGGAGAGACCAATGTCTATTCATTGTAATATTTGTGCGCTGTCTATGAACTGACTTTAATTCTTTTAGTGAGAATGGATGAATATTATTCCAGTGTTAGAGGGAACTTTTAGAAAAAAGAAAGTCAATTTGAAATAGCATTAATGTTTTTTTTTATTATTTATATGATCTCATGTCGAACATGAATAACAGAGAACGTATTCATCAAGATTAAAAACAAACATACTTGAGACTGGATCAATCGTCATATAACCAGTACGTAGTCACACTAAATATATTTGTTGAATTGAGAAGTTTTACAACAGTGTACGAAAGAAAGTATGACCAATTTGAAGAAGCAATGAATGTTTATCACTTCCGGGAAAATTTCTGTAAGGAAAGCAATTGCTGTCTTGATAGGGTTGATGCACTGTTCATAGTAGTCATTAACTACACAGTGGGATACATGTACATTTGCAGAAGAAGACTTCCACCATCAAGTGATGCGTGTATAGTAAAACTATTGCAGACTGTTAATATTTGAGTAGAGAGTACCAACTTCAATACATCCTTTTATAGACATAGCGAGTGTAGTGCTGCCAACTAGCATATGAACATAACGCAATTGAAGTTGATAATATAGATATATATACATCAGATAATGGAGAAATTTTTCCTCTACAGTTCTACATATACCCTGTTCCAAAGTCAAAGTCTCATAGTCACCTTGAACTATATGAATTTATAGCTCTAATACGTGATCTGGTAATTGAGTTTAGGATAAATTTGAGAGTGATAAATACATAACGTTTAGATGAAGTCTACGCTAAAAGCTGGGCTCATCCATTTTTCACTTCAATAGAGCTTAGCACACTATCCGAGCACTAGTCATTCTTTAGATACGAAACGATATATTATAGAGGGCCCTAGTATTGTAAATATTTTCGATAATTTGTCGCGATCAGAAATCTATTCAAATGTAAGTTTTTCTGTTGAGATTGACCTCAACGTGGAAACCAAATTTAGTGATTGTAGATAAAATCTATTCGTTTATTTATTTGTTTTAGGTAGACAGATTTCAATAACACAATGTGTGGTGAATATTTTTAACGACACTTACGTATTTTCTTTGATTTAGATTATTTTCTCTATCAACATAACATACTATGGGCTATTTAATTTCAGTCTGAATTTATCAAATAAAAATAATACTTGATTTCAAACTGAAACGTGAGTCTAGGAGTGAGGGAGGGGGGTGACTGAGGGTGTGGGTGTTGGTCTGGGACCCACACACACACCCACACCCATGGTGCGGGTGTGGGCGCGCGAGTGAGGGTGAAGGTGTGCTTGTGGTTTTGTGTACTATAGGCTTTAGTCCCCTGCACAAGGGACTAAGCGGGGACTAAGCTTTTTGTGCGGGGGACTTTGCAGGACTAGGGGGGACTAAGGGTTTTTAGTGAGACTACGTAGTATCAAGCGAGAAAAGTTTGATTCGGAAGAAATTGGTGTGGTTTTTTTGATTTTGGAATTCAGTTTGAAATAAAAAAGCCCATAGACTCCAACATAAGCAGTAATTGATTTCTTAGAAAATTTATTTTTTATCATTTAGATCAATCTCAATATGAAAATCGATATTTACTATTTATATATAACAATTGTTTATTTTTGATTATTCAAATTAATCTCAATAATACAACGAACAGTAAGCACTTCTTGAGAAAACTTATGTATCTTTTTTATTTTGATCACTATCTATAGCAACATAAATGGTAAGTAATTGTTTAGAGAAAAAATTGTTTTCTTTTTTCATTTAGATCTGCCACCTTAAGACCAAAATGAACACTAAGTATAAATAGAAAAATATTGCGAGTATAAAAATATTGCTTAGATCTATCTGGACGACATAATGAATAGTAACGCATTTATTTAAAAAGAAAGAAATATTTTTTTTTTATTTAGGCCACTTTCAAGATCAAAATGAAGAGGGAACATACTTGGATAAAAAATTACTTTTAATTACTTACGTCATACGGGAAGAAAAAAAATACTGTGGTATTTCCAGTCAGTCTCACCTATTCTAATAGCTGCGAATGAGTTGTTAATTCGTTATGTTTTTATCTAAGAGTTACTCGGACTATAGATCAAATAGAATGTTCTAGTTTTTTACATATAAAGATTCGCTTTACAAAGGAATTTTAAATTTGAAAGAGAAAAATTTTGTTTACAAGGAGTTCAGACGTTTGAGAAAATTGTGAGTATTCAAATTGAGCATAATATGATAGGGTTCTTCGTCGTTAGGCCATTTCATAGATGTAATCTAAGAACGATTCAACTGCGAACCATTAGATCATTAGTATACTCGTACTTTCTGTTCTTCTTCTTTCTTTAGTGGTATCGAGTTTTTTATACAACACGCAAGCCTTAATTCAGTACTTTGTTGTACTTTACTTTTGTAAGGGTACGACCAAGCTCCTCTTTTTAGACTGGACCATGAATTTCTGAGGAAGATAGTTACCTAAAAAAGGGTCTATACACTTTTTTAAATGCATTTTCAGTGATGCAGCAGTTTAAATCTTTCATTGCTACGTTCTATGTCGTTTCATGTCAGTAATATTTAAGATAATTGAAGATGTGTTTTTAAGCTAGTTGGAAAAGATAACACAAAAAATTTAAATTACTGTATCACTAAAAATGCATTTGATAAAAATGTATAGGACTCTTTGTAGGATTGTCTTCTTTAGAAATTTATGGTGGAGACTAAAAGTAGAGCTGGATAGTACTCTTTCAAAAGTAAAATATAACTATGTACTGAATTGAGGTTGGGATGTTGTAAAAAACTCCATACCGCTCTAGCAAGAAGAGAAACACAGATAACTGTTATTCACAAAATACAACTAATAAACGCATAAAATAAAATTTTCGAAAATAGTTCAAAAAAATTGCATACAATTTGACGCTTAATTTTATGTTTTTTAATGCGTTTAAACGCTCAAAAGTTTTTCACTATTTTTGAGAAAAAAAAGCAGCCGTTTTTTGCCATCAAAAATTTTGATGCAAAAAATCTGTACAAAGGGGACAAGTTATATAGAAAATTAGGCATACTTTTTTTGATACTAAATTAGTACAAAAAGTGACATGCTTGTCTGCCCGGGTAGTTATGTTTTATATTTATGTCACGACTCTTATTCATAGATTATTCGAGATATTCTGCTTTCTATAAAATGAACTGTCGTTTCTTGAATAAATATTAATAAGAACTAGACATAGACGATCAATTTTTCTCAGTCGAAAATGCAATCTTCGATTTTCTACAGTTCTGACGTCATTGCCGAATGGTTCGTTCGATATATAATTGTTCGTATTCATGAAAGAGACACAACAAAAGATGGATGGATAGATTCATTTTTTTCGATGATGAAATTGGAACGAGTGAGAAAGTATCTACGAAAAAGTATCCTACCCTAGACTGAACTTGGGCACGCAAAATCAGTCATATGGCATTTTCCCACGTAAATTGTGTTCGTTTCAAATAAACTATTCTCTATTGATTTATAATAACTGCATATTTATCTCAAGTTCTTACTTGTTTGAATCCATGCTGATTTTGGAAAACTTCATTCAAATATAGTTTTTATCTTATTTTTGATGTATTAATAATATTTTAACAGTTTCTTATTGGATTGGAAAATAATTGACAAAAGCTAAATTTTTTTCTGATCAAACTCGTAGAAAATGTCTATCTAAAGCATTTTTATGAATGTTGATATCATAGTTGTTCATTAGACATTTGACTGACTTAACATACTTCAAAAATTTTAGAAAACTACAAGATCCAGAGAGACTGCAGTTTCTGCAGTGTCTCTGTGTCTTTCCCTGCTTTTTCTAGATGTCCTCTATGACCTCACACCCAATTTCTGAGGAATTTCTCATTTCTTTGCCGTTATAGAACACCGAGATGTGCTGATTCTCTCTAGTATTTCTTTCCATGGTAAATGATGTATTTTTTCTTTTACTCAACTACATTATAAAATAGTCTTTATAATTCTAAAATAAAGTGTGGACCAAAGATTTAGTTTTTAGTATTTCTAAATGTTCCAACTTGAGTCTATTGACGCATCCAAATATCGTTTCAAGCTATTGGATAATGGTAATTGATTAATTTTTATCGAATCAAAATAAACTTGTTTACAAATCATTCGCTTGGCAGCAAGTTTTAATGAAATTATTGACGGGTTTGGGCGTGAACACGAAAATTTCTTTACCATTGTCAAAGCTTTTGCTTCATACTCGGTTCTATTTTGATCGTACAGCTGTTTAGCTTTTGGATCCATTACACAGTAGGTTACAGTGTCTTCTGGATGATCAATGACGTTTACAAGAAGTTCGATCATTTTGCTGATGGTAATGCTAGGTGACCATTGTTGATTACAACACCTACTACAATAAATCGGTGTTGAACAATCATTATTCACAGCTGGATGGTAAATGTGCGTTAACAATCTCATTTCTGGCCGTTTGAATGGGAAATCTTGAGGTAGCGTAATACATACTTTGTATGACCCGTATTTGTAGGGTACATTTCGAGGTAATAAATATCCGTATATACAGAATTGTTGCGAGTTTTCATCTTTCTTCGAACTTTCATAATAAAAGTATGATTGAACGTCAGGATCTCGGATTAAATTTTTTAACTGCTTCAATATTATTCTATCTCTCGCTGAACAACACATAATATAATTAGAAAAATAATAATAACCAAGAACTTTATGGTATAGGATTCAAATGCCAATTTCTATTTATTCTTAACGAAAGAATAACTGAAAAAGAAAAAATTGTCAAGACGAGTGCCTCTATAACAAACAATCTGACATCATATCTGAGTCGTATTTTTACAGGTTTACGATAATGTCATGCAAGGCGATGAAGAAAAGTAAAATATGCGTGGCTATAATTGCATTCAATCGGTAATGCAGAGAGCCGATAGAAAGATGACGCTGGATACTGGTACAATATAGAAATAATAACGTCAAAATGAATTTTGTGCATCGTGATAGAATTGAATGCTATATTGAAATATCATTGATCGATATGTAAGCCTTTCTAGTTCTATATAACAAAAACTAGAATGCACAGAGCAAAGCAAATGTAAAGAAACATCTAAATTCTTCGATATTTTCTTTGAACATCAATCGTTGTATCTCATATTTGGATCATATACATTTAATTATATTCTACAAAGAACAATAAAAAACTTGTTGTTCTCTTGTCGTAGTAAGCTCTGACAAAGACTAATGTATAATGTTGTTTCTCTTATTTTCCCCACATAGTATATCTGATCTGTAGATGTGATAAAAACAGAAAAAAACACTATTAATGACAATGATTCTTTCTATTCATCCTATTCAATTTATATTCCACGACAAATTATGTTTTAACAATCGCTTCATAGAAAGGGTGTGGTTATGGACGTGACTAGAAAAGAGAACACAAGATTGACAACCATCCACACCTACACCCGCTACTATTCTTAGTTGCGACTCTCTCTAGATTACACGCTATCGAAGAGATTATGTACTATGCTACTCATGCCCTAACCAACTGAACGAGCAAACCATCAACGCACATAAAGAGTGCTTTACCTAGGACAACACAATCAACATGAGAGTGAGACCCTATAAATACACATATATTTAACGAAACCATCAATTTTTTAAGGTTGTCATCCGAATCGATACATTACATATCTCATATATCACACTTGGCTGACCTCAACAGCATACATAAGCATAAACCAATCCATAAAACTATAGCGCAAGATGGTAACACTTCGTCCTTTGCATCACAAATCACTAAACTATCGACATATACGACTACGTCGAACTCTCACTGAGAACTTGCTCACACAACCGTAGACCAAGCCTATAAACTGCGACATGTGAATTGCCTAAACACGTCTATACGCAAAAATCCTGTGAACAAACCATTGAGCAAGATCCAAGAGTATATTTATTTCCTACACATACACCGCTTTTCCACATAACTCTACATTCCTAAAACGTTCTGCAAGCAACTCTTCCTTTGTGAATTTCGAACAGATACTAAGTCGAAGCCATCTGATGAGTCCTTTAGCAAGAACGAAAGATTTGGGTATGAGTGTGTGAATGATAGATTGCCTAGGGAGAAAAATCAGACTTGAAGTAGAAAAGTACATCAAAGTAACTTCAAGACCAAAAGTCTGCTTTTTCCCCCTTGTAGGTTGTCCCTACTCACACTAACACTAACACTCACACCCACATCCTAAACATTTTATTCGAAATATCAACTAAATTAAAGAATATCTATAAACTTTTTTGCTTGATACTCTTTGTAATAGTGGTTTCAGCATTGTGTTTCACAGAGTCATCGAAAATACGACATTACTATTATGTGTAGCTCGTTGTAGTCATTGATTTTGTGATGCTTCTTGCGAGCGGAAAGAAAATTCATTATCGAGAATCAACAAAGTACTTCATTGTTCGTTGGTTTGTCGAACTTTTTCTGTAAAAATCAAAGCAAACATCAAAATGTTCCTTATGCAAACAAACTGTCTTTTCTGCAACGAAAAAGAATGAAAAGAAATTCTATATAATACAAACAACCTTCGCACAATCTCTAGGATGGAATTTTTTGTTTGACTGCGTATTTATAGAAAGCAATGCCACACCCAGATTCCATGGTTTGTGGCATTTTCTAGAACCCGAAAATTATTTCTTTTTATTTTATAGCTTGCTGATCGATTTAGGTAGATTATATACGATATATTCTCATCAAAATCCTCATTACACGCAGCCACATTGAAACCGTCAATATATGAAGTATTCAATTATTTCAGTTGTTCGAACAACTAATGGTTGTTCGATTAACTTAGAGAGTGGAAGTTATCGATGGGTGCAGGTTGAGTGTTGATGCATGCTTTTTCCACAGTAGCAAACTCCGACACCCACATCCTGAAAAATGGTTGAGAGTTATGTTAATTTCTCTCACGTCATTCTGACTCACATTACTTCTACACTACAAAAAACCAGAACAAACAAGAGAGATGTGTGTTTTTTTCATTTTCAGTCTTTGATTTTGCTATTATGGAGATGATGAGTGCCTCAAAAAAATCATTCTTACCAGTTATTTTTCTTCTGCTCGCGATCGGTGTCGATTTGATTTGGGTGAGAAATCGACAAACCATTGGCGACAAACTCATCTATGCAGAAAATAAAACAACCACGACTATGAATATATTTACTGGAGAGAAGAAGTTTACGCTACAAGAAACGATTTGTACGGAGGTTATTGTCGAACTTGAAGATGCAACTCATGGTACCAGTAGTGAGATCGAAAAGTATTGTACATGGGCACGCGTCACTCCATCGGATGAACGAACAGAGCGTCGTCTGCTTTTTACACGAACTCGTGAAGAATTGAAAAAGCAAGCAGACGAGTCTAGGGCTGTCTCAGTTGGTGACCGCTGGTCAAGGCAATTGATGAAGAACATGAATACGTACTATATTGTAACTCGTATTTACGAGAGTGAAGAATATGACACCGAAGTAATCACATATGATGAAGAATCCGTGTTGGCACTTGAAATGCTCGGTTACGGAACTACGCTGCATATATGGTTGACACGAGAGCTTGACGTCAAAACAGGTGTCCTGCTGTTCCTTGAGACGATTACGAAGACGACTGCTGTAAGCGATCGTAAGACCGAAATCGAAGTGAAAAAACTTATCAAACGAGAAACGACTTATCACGACTTATAAGGTTTCAATCAGTATCAATATAAGATTCAGAATCGGACCACACATACGATAATTTCTATTAGTGAATTGTAGTTTTTTGTATTCTAAAACCTACATCATACTAATAGACTTTGTTTGTTATGCTTGTCCATAATAAATAGAACAATATGTAATGCCTTAATGTCAATACTTTTTGGATTCATTATGGGAATAGCATTTTTCTAGACCTAAACATGATAGAATGATCTTCAAAATTAAAGAACACAAAATAACAGAAATGGTGGTGAAAAAATTAGTTTCACTTCTGATTGAAAAAATGTAATACTACTAGATTGACGATGACATAGTACAATTATCGATCTCAAATATTCAACTTATACAGTTGACTTTTTCCGATGCATTGCTTACTGTTCTATCGGTTATTTGCGAAATCAAGTAGATGTGAAACGGAATCATTATTCAACTTTCATAACGTTCCATGTATAAGAAGTGAAGATTGACGCTTGTTTTAACAAGCTTAAGTATACAGGTTAAATTTTTGACATAAATAAAAAAGACTTCACATTGCATGCCAAGCCATAAATAGATAAATATCGCATATTATTCATTATTTCAATAAATACTTTTTCGATCATAGTCAAAATAGTTAGAAGAAACGACTTTTGCAAGCTTCGCCAAGTTCATTACTGCTATAAAACTCTAGCTGACTCAAACAATTTTGTTATACTTATACAGATGGAGGTATTCTCTACAAACTGTCAAAATTTGAGAGTATATTGGGGAGGAGGTATTCTCCGTTCTCCACACTAAGATGACATCCATTCTGAGTCACTTGTTATTGGAAAAACTCCAACAAATTTTGATAATGTTCTTTTAGAGAAATGTACACATATTTCTTCGTACTTTCTTTCGGTAATGTTCATGCGATTATTCTTTCTCAATCAACGTCTCTTATCTTTTGATCTAATCAAATTTGTGTGTGTGTATCATATTACATGGGATTTAAAAAAGCAGCTATTTGCTTAATAGAGCCAGTGATCACAGGATTTGGTAACGTCCTTAAAGCATCAATAAGAAAGATTCAAGCCCAGTAGAGCTATGTAAAAACAGTGAGGGTTATGAACGGGAGAAGAAAATGTAGAAGGCCACTCTTCCTCCTATAATCTTGATCTCTTTGCGACAACCATGAAAACAGAGTATCTTTCCAATTATTTTGAAAGATTCAATTATATTATAAAATATTTGCATATAATATGAAACACGTCATTATATCATCAAGTAATCTATCAATCCTAATGAAATCATCTTACAAATTTCAGGTATTCTCACATGTTGCAGCTGTAATCCTTTGGTACGTTTGAATGGCAAATATTTGTTTGCCTTATCTTGGTTGCATTTATTTTTCTCGAGATTAAAAAGCAAAGTATTGTTTGCCTCTAGAGAGAAAAAAAATAAAAAACTTATCGAAATACTGATATTTTGTAAAGAAAAGTAGATGAAATCGTGATATATTGCTGAAAAAGTCTTTGTTGTATTAGTCTATTCATTGATAAAAACACATCAATCTATTTTCATTTCGTGCCGATGGATGTATTCAGACTATGTCTGCTCATCTTTCTATTTCTAAATGCTGTTGTCGAATGCAAGAATACTAATGGTACGTATAGGATGACAATCTGTACTATCTATGAAACATAGACTAAGAAGGTAGCCCTGTAAAGTTATTTCTTTCTTTTCTGAAACGTGGTTATAAAACCATTCCTAATCATATGTTTTAAGATTTTTCAACATTTCGATTAGTGGAATGCAGAAACAGATAATTTTTTATCTAAGAGTCTACTTATGATTGTTTTTATTTCTTTGAAATATGCATTTCGATGTAGTTGATTAACTGTTCCGTTGATACGGAACATTGACAAGATTTATTTTGTGTTCAGGTTGGCCCATGAGCGCATCTGGAACAGTTCAGACCAATTGGACTGGTACTTGGTATGGTGTAGTTGAAGCCTATCCAGAGGGTGAAACAGGTGCTGGTTGGAATGTGACATTGGAGATTGGGACCTATCCAATAGTTGGTGACAGTTGCACCATTTGGCGAAGCATTTTCACAGAGAATGGTATACTTCAAGCTACCAAGGACTATCGTTTCTGTCGAGGACGCGATCCCGACGATCTGTTTATTGATGAAGGTGGTGGCGTGAAGATAGCGGCACAATGGATCAATGACGTATTAGTGTCCCCATTTAAATATAAAGGTGTATTTGCTGTCTCCTCCATGCGAATGCGTGGAAATATTCTTGAAGAAGAGATTTTGATCACTGATGACAATCCCAGTATTGAAAACGTCGTAGTGTCTGTACGAGCACGTAGTATTCATTTAATGACAATGAGACGACGATCTATTTCTAGCAGTGGGGGTAAATCTTTCAGACCCCGTATTTTTTTATATATTGTAATAATTTCTCTAAAATTCGTGTTTTTTGATTACATGATTGATATGAGCACTTTATTTTAGTTGATCGAATCAAATAAAGTCGCATGAAAATGTCAAATATGGGGTTTCGTTAAGTGTGGATGCAAGTATGGTCGTAGTTAATTTCTTCAGCCGCACGTGAATCCAGATTCAGACCTATGCACATGCACACTCTCATCTTAATTCTGAAATTTAAAGTCGCATCAGAGTGATGTAAAGTTATAAATCACTATATGAATTTCAGACTAACTCGATGTAATCAAATCTTCTTTCCTCATTCATAAATCATTGTTGTATAGATGAATCATGCTCGGCTTTGAGTAATTATTTGAAAAATAAGACACGCACATAGAAATGAAATGTCTTTTATAAGAAATTTTTTTTTTGTGTTCGAGTCTATGTGGGTATGTGGATGGGATGGATATGTGTATGTTGATGCTAGTGAAGAAAAGACACCCACATCCCACAGCAAGATTGCTTTATAAAGAATCATAAACTCAGTAAAGTCAAATTGAATTACAAATAATATTTCGTCGAGAGATTGGGTCTTAGTTTGAAGGACGAAAAGTATCACAGCCACATCCAGACTTCCACAGAGTTGTAATACTCTTTTCAATACTTGGTGTGTATCAGTTACAAAACGTAATATTTACGTACACACCAAAGAAGCATTGTGATATATAAGTCATATTGACATTTAATCTCTCTGTTTTTAGGCTGAGTTATGCTAAGAGTTTTAGAGTGTTTACTACATAAAACTGGACGAGTGTATAAAGTAGAATATCTAAATAATTGAGTTTGTTCAAATATTAATATTTTATCTTGTATCGATTATATCAAGTAAAAAATTTCACTGATTTGTTACTATGTTAAAGGACTCAAGTATACAGAGACAATATTTGTTGATTTTCTTGATGAAGATTCAAGAGTGCTCATAACAGTCGAATTAGTCTAGCTTTTCATCTACTCAGCTCGATGTACTAAAAATTTGGCTTTAGATTTTTCGTATGACACTGATTGAGCAATGAATGCCAAATCGAAAATGACAATTTGACTGGTACCTCGATTCCTTAGTCGTCCCTTAGATGCTCTCTAAATTATTATTTATACCAGATGTCCAAGCAGGCCATTGAGCTTGTCTGCCTGTGACGAGTACGGGCTAGTTGTTTGAACAGAAAATATAGTTATGAAAAGACAAAGTGAAGATATCTTTAATCCTACTTATTCTGACCCGATACAATCATCACTACTAATATATTATGACAAAATCATTTATTGCTCATTGGTTTATGCAGTTTCTATATCTGTTTAGCTAAGATATTGTTCATTCAATAAAATTATTTGTTAATGTTATTTTATATAACTTATTTACTGTTTCTTTTTATTCTCTTCTTCATATTTATATTATTGTAAAATGTCTAATCTTTATATATCCTCTTCAACTAGCTCGTGAGTCTATTCAAGATTTTCGTCATAAAAATAGATCTTTTTTTTCTAAATTTTAGGTTTTTATTTATCTATTCTCTCCCAGTACATATAATTCTCAATTCATAAATGTTTTCTCAAATCAACTCATTTCTATTTAAATGATTTCCTTACCTTCTGATTAACACAATCTTGTATTTGAATTCGAAAGCTCTCGTAATATTAGCATGTAAAAAATTACACAGGCTACGACAGGTTGAAGAGATTTACAACATGCCATAGGCCAGTCAAGGCTAGGCAAAATACACTTGATTGCACATCTGATTCATACCTATGCTAAAGGTATAGATCATTCTTTGGAATTCCTAGATGATGATAAAATAAGAAACATTGTTTCGAGACTTGGAAGAGTTTCTTGAAAGTCAAGTCTTTAAGAGCAAGGTTTTTGGAGTTTAGTCTTGCTAAAAACTTCTCTATAGATGCTTTTAGTAAGTGTTTTAGAGTCTATTATGACGTTTTTCGACTTTTTACTCATTTGATGAGAAAAAAGTGTTTATTAACGAAATTTTTACATTCAACACTTATGAATTGTTTATCGTCCGAAAGTCTCACCGCAATCGTTAAAAACACTTTGCTCAAGCAGATATTGAAAAACATATGATAGGTACAATGAGTGCTTGAAAGTTTGAAATATACATTTTTTGCTCGTTCTGTTATGATTTCGACCTTCACAAGAGAGATCGGATTCTGTGCACTCAAAAATTATACCATATCGAACATATTTTTTTGACTTCTCAAGGACTTTCAGATTTCTCAGTACTCATCGAATTTTTGAGTATTTGAGAAAAAAAAAAGTATTGATAGAATACTATCGAGTGCGCCAGTAGAAACAAGGCTAACAGAATAACAGTTCCAAGTGGTGAGATTAATTTTAATATCTTTCAACTTCTTCAAATAGCAATTCACAAAGACCTCTTTTATTCAGCTAATTTAGTACAGCATAATTTATGTTCAAGAGATATTTTACATAAATTCGTAGCTTTCGAAAAACAATTTAATATTAACTGATACAAAATAACAACTATGGTCAATATTCATAAACTGCCTTGACAAAAACGCAGTCATAACAAATTTTGTGTTTTGTCGTTTTGAAAAAATGTATAAATATTGACTCTTTGCTTTATCAACTGAATCAGCTATTTGTCAAATAAGCTCATTATATGACATTTGATACTCGAAAAAAAGTTTTCTTCAGCCAGAGATGTACAAAAAGTGTTTTTTTTTTCTCACGCTCAAAAATTGCTAACAAATGTTAAAAAAAAAAAATCTTAACAGTACTATCTTTGTCTCTATGTTTATCGATAGGTTTCGACGGCTCAAGAATGAGACATCTATAGTTCAAAATCCTTTTTATTTTGATCAAACTCTGATTTCTTTGGTAGAAGTTGTTCAACTTCTTGTCGAAAAGTCTGGATTTAATTATCTATCGTCGAGTCCCCAAACCATCGGAAAATGAGAATCCGATGGGTAACTTTGAAATTTCGATGCTCACAATAACCTAAAATCGATGCATAAAAATGTCTATTGAATGACTGGTTGAGATATGACTATGTTTTATCTAAAAACCGCATGGTCAAATTATCTTTTTTTCGTTAAGCTATGATTATTAAAAAAATAAGTTATAATTTGAAAAATTATATCATTATAAGGTTCTCAGTAAGTAGAGCCTTTATCAGTTAGTAGTTAGGGGTTGATAGTAATTATTACTATTTATCTGTTGCTAGCAAGTAGTAAGTCATTACTTAAACTACTCTGCAGTACTTCTGTGTAATAGAATGTATTTAAATCACATTAACAATCACTAGTGAATGGTCGCCATTTCAAATCAAGTGTTGTCTACTATTTGTAATCGAAATTAAAGTAATGAGAAGTATAACAATCCAATGAAGAGCACCTTTTCTAGCGAGTCTTTATCATGACTTCAGATTTATTCTTACTATATGTTCTCATCAATGTTCAAGTAATACAATAAATTGTTGAAACAAATATCATTTTTTGTTAATATGTGATGAGAGCAAAACACAAGCTTCTCTTGTACTAGTTCCGATCGTACTACCACAAACTGATATGATGGGCAAATATAAAATTGCAGTAAAGCTCAGATTGAATAGCTTTTCATAATCACATTATTGATAGTAGATATAATATTGACTTTTTCAAAACACATGGTAATATCATACTGTTCAAGGTCTGTTTATTGTATTTCACATTAAAAAGCGTCAACTCTAGTTTAATCGTACACTGCAATATATCAATAAACAAATAAATAACAATAATGCTTAAATCTTTATATAGTAAGCAACAACAACAACTGCAACTTGTAACACTATACGTTAACATATCGTATTCCATACAAAACGCCCTGGGAAAAAAGTCTTTCTCTCTTCCCACATATTCCTCTTTTCAGCTTATTTTATTTAGGAGGGCGGAAAGACTTTTTCCCACAAATGTATATTATTTCTCTTCTCTAGAATAATATGATATCGAAACTCTTTCTCTTTTCTCTCTTTTGAAAGCGAATATATATATATATGAGTGAAATACATGATCAACGAAAAGAATCAAGTCAGTCTTTTCTCTGATTGCTTATAGTTGGGTAAAAAGTAGGTAAGTTCACATTGAATCGTTTCTTATTATATATATTTTCTTTCTTCAATAGATAGAAATATAGTTCATCATTTGCCTACATTCGAAACAAATTATCTTTCGTTTTGTACTGTTATTTTGCTCAGCTACATCAGTTTTTTCCTCTCTCTTTCAATCACTAATTCTTTCATTTTCATCTGTTTACTTGTGATTCAGCTCATTTAAAGAGTAGTTGCCTAAGCTAGCTATCAACTTCAGTTTACGCACATAGTCACAATCCATCTACGATTCAGTATAAGTAATGCATACATGTATTCACGGAAAAATTTTTTGAAAAAAGTCACTATAAACCGCAGCTTTTCGAATTACACTATAGTACTGGATATCATGGTGTATGCCGGTTTCGAATATCGCGGTTTACTTACCGATAACCGCGATACTTGTTATTGCGATAGTTTCTGATTTCATATACTACGATAACCTCTCTCAAAAACGTGGTATCGAATATCATGGTAATTAAAGGTTTCGTATACTGCGGTATACTTATTGACAATTGCGGTATCGGATATCACGGTGGTTACCGGTTTCTGATACTGCAGTAAACTCACTGAGAATCGTAGTATCGGATATCGCGGTAGTTTCTGGTTTTATATATTGCAGTATGCTCATCGATAAATGTGGCTTCGAGCAAAGATGGAGCACCAGTACTACAAAGAAAGGCAATGATCTCCTGTAAAAATAATTTGAGGACGCAATAAATCTTTTATTGAGTCCTTCAGTTTTTTTGAAGCGTCTTTTTTTTACTAGAGTAAGACTAACTATTTCAACGTATATACATATTCCGAACGACTTTGTACTTACTGTAGAAAGATTAATTACTAGTTATATTATATTTTGTTAATTACTATCCTGTTGATTGTACTTCTAGTGGCACATATCTAAGATTTGCTTGTTTAACCACTAATAAGAAATCGAAATTTTGATTATTTTCAACTTTTTTCTTCCACAATTCCCAAAATCTTAAGTTCTTGGAGGGAAGGCTTTGAATTTTAGATCAGCATAACTGAAGAAAATTGCGGTGTCGTATTTATATTCGTGGTATTCAGCAGCCCTGCTAACGGTAGTTTTAGAAACTGCATTGATTCCGATTGTAATCACGTTGTCTAACCTTGAAATTTTTTAAAACATCAAATACCGAAAATATAGTTATAGCTGTAGTCACGATTCATGCCATCAATATTTTTTAAAGATAGTTTTCCATAAAACCTCGGCGTTTTCACGTCACAAGCCACAATTTTTTGATATCGATGCGCATATATTGTTCACTAGTGTCTCTATATACTTCGTACAGTACATATCAAAGTATGATAGAATGTGTGACGACGACGACGATGTCGTGCACAACTTTTTTAAAGAAACTTAAAACAAATTTGCTAGTTCATCTCACAGTACAAAGTGTTTTTGCGTTAATGAAACCGAAGAAATAGTCTGATTTTTGCGGTTTCTAAAAATCGTTGATAACCGCAGTTTTTCTTCAAAAGCTATTTTAAATATTTAAAAGCTTATTCAATGATTGTTCCCTCCTATTCTCTCCAGCCAATCTGTGAGTTGATCTGAATTCGTAAATATTTATTGATCCAAATACCCAATTCGTCAGTTATGTTAAATATGAAACTTAAGTGTCTTAGTATACAAAGAATAGATATTAAATCTTTTAATGATAGAATATTAATTACTTTACTGTTATGTGATTGGGTATTTCAAATGACATCTAAGACTTTAACTACCTAGCATGTGAGAGGGAAGAAATTCATATGGACATTTTTTCAAGAAAAAAATATATTTAAATTAAAAAGGCAGATAGAATAAATGTAGTTAGGTTTCGATTTTTCGAGACAATTAGTAGAAATTATTTCATAGTATGAGAAGGCAATCTTATTCTCACAGATAGTCCGACTAGTGGAGGAGAGTCAAGTGTGTAACATTCACCGAATAATTGAAAATTTTCATTATTGTTATTATTCGAAAAAACCTTGAATAGCATAAACTCTGAAGATTTGCTAATATTTTTTTAAGGATACAGAAATAAATAATCTTTCTTTAAGGTCATGTATAATATCTTGAACAATATGTTATGAAACTTTTATATTTGAAGAGCTTCGTTTATTGGATATTCGCCAAGGTTGTAAGCACTTTTAGGAAGTTTCGTAAATAGGTATTTAATGACAGTTTAGTCATTCGAACGAAATGATAAAGAATGACAGAATTTCTTATTAATCTACCAAAAATGTCCTCCTCAGAAATAGTTCTACTTGCATAGACATAAGCATCTTTCGAAGACTTAATTGTTAATTTAGGGAAGTTTCAGTTCATTAAATTTTTGAAAAAGATAAGTTCGGATAAATAGTTGTCATCGTTGAGAGCTTTTTTTTTTTTGAAATTCAAAATTTTTTTGTTTTTCGTCAAATAAATTGAGATGCAGCCGAGTTTTTTTCTAACTATAAGTACTCGTTAATTGAAAAATTTTCTTGTATCATGAATAGCGAAAATAACAAAAAAATAACATGAATTTTTTTAGATATTATTTGATTTTCAATCAGTTATTAATCGATTTTTGCTTGATTTTAACCGTAAGTTTTCTTGCGTGAGTATAATGGAAAAAACTTTTTACATCTTTTCAAAGTTTCAACACAGTCGATCCATCCTTTTATTTCTACAGACAACCATTGAAAGTTATCTTTAAAGTAATTACCATTAGTCGAGTTACAAAAAATTTAACTTTTTTCTTTTTGATTCCATAATAATATTTTGCACTGTTTCTTTTTATGAATAAACATCAAAATAAATTGATGTAAAACGACTGTCTGAGATTTTACTAGTTCAAAGATCAGAATTAATCCAGAAATTGAAATGATTAAAAAACGAACATTGAGAAATATTATAATAGAATCAAGAAAAACAGTCTTGAATTTTTGTATCTTGACTGAAGGTAACTACTGTGAAGAACACTTTAATAGATTGTCTATAGAAATAAAAACTTGATCTTATCACCTATTATACGAGGAAAGACTATTGATAAAGGTCCATTAATAATAAAGTTATTTGAAAAAAACATTTTTGTGTATCGACTTGTAGGACTCATCGTACATTCACCCATTCATCATTCAAACAAAATGGTTATAAAAAGATTAATCTTAAACTGTTCTAACGCATTTTTGACGACTAATCAAACATTTTAAACATTTTATGAAGTATAGTGTTTAAATGCTATTTTGATCGTTAATGTGTCTGCTTAAGTTGTCGCAGTTAAACATATTAAAGTACTTAGAATATTAACCTTTATGAAGAATCAAAGCTAAATTGGTTAGTTGTACGTATAATATAAAAAGTTATGTTATTTAAAGTAATAGAAAATAATGTTAAATTAATGACTTTATTAATTTCATATCTTTCTTGTTCTTTTTTTTTCTTACAATATTCTCATGGTTATATTCTAATCTTCAAAAACTATTTGTAAGAATAACGTGACAACAATTTATAGGTTTGTTTCGTTAATGATGCTAATTTTGTTTTCATCAACTAAGTAAAAAGAATATGAACAAAGATATTTTTGATATTATAAAATAAGTGTTTGATACTTGTATTTATGTATGATGTCGTTCATACTTGATTCAAAATTAGATATTTTTATAATAGATATATAAATTAATGATCATCAGTTTTTATTTATTTTAAGAATTGATTTCTATTTTTTCGATTTGGAAAAATGGCAAAACGTGATGTAATTAGTGCTACATTTGAACAAGTTGATACCAATCGAGATGGAAAGTAAGAATTAAGAACTTTTATCAGAATAATAAAACCATATATATACATATTTAGAATTGATAGAAATGAACTGCGCAATTTTGTTTCTAATACTGAAGAATCGCGTCCTGCACCATGTGAATCATCAATTATTGAACGTAATTTTAATGATAATACTACCGGTCGATTTGATCGAAATATTCAGAAATATCCGGCTGATAAATACACTCCATATGGAACTACAACATTTGTGAGAGATGCGATTGATGATACGGTGATTAATACAAATAGTTCAGAAGAAACGAATCGATATATTGAACGATCACCTGGTAATATTTATAAGGATCCTAATCCACAAATTATTCGACGAGCAGCACCGGAACGTCCAGTAACATATGAACAACGAATACATCTTAAATATCTTCAACCACCAGCTGTTCCAGCACCAGGAGTAAGGAAATAAATATTTGCAAATTTAATCTTACTAACCTTTATATGGTTTTAGCCACTCATTATTAGAGAAGTGCGTCCACCACAACCACCACTACCTCCACCACTTATCATACATGAACAATCAACATCTGCTTGTGTACCACCTCCACTTTATTTACGTGAACGGCCACCAATACGACCACCATGTATTCGTAGTGAAACAAGTTAAGCAAACAAATTTAAATTACATAGATTAGATTGATCAATGTATTTTTTTTTACAGCTACTAAGTATTTACCTGCTATACCTCTTCCACCACGATCAGTTATCATCGAACGTTATCCACCTCTTCCAGAAAAACCACGTAAAAGAATTATCTTGAGGTTCCATTTGTTTTTCTTAATTTGAGATTGCTATTTAGGTGATATTTATATTGAACGATGGCTTCCTTATGGACCCCCACCTGAACGTCGTACAATTGTTGAACCTGCTCCTCCTCCTATACCATATCCAGAACCACGGAATAAAATTATTACTTATGATGCTGTTGAAGCACGTACAGTCCGAAAACTTGAACATCTTGGTCTTTGTAACAAAGATCCTGCCGATTACGTAGCTCGTTATGGCGATTCACTTTTAGATTCAGAGACACTTGTTCAACGGGCTCGTAATGCTGGAGTTATTGAAGATTTGGTAAAAAAAATTTTTCCAAAGAAAAATAATCTTCAACAATAAAAAATATATAAACTTTTTATTGTAGTCACCTCCAATAGGATTATCTTCAGGCTATACACAGAGACGCGTAAATACTGCTTTTGATCAGTCAAATGAAATAATCAATCGAGGTTCTTCATCATATGGTGGATTCTGTTGTGATGACTGTCGAGAAGAAGCTGGTGCGCCAGCTATTAATCGTGAACATACAAGTTATGCATCATCATCGAAGTTTAGTCGTGATAGTAAAACCAAATATGGAGTTTATGATGATGATGCTTGCCTTACCGCTACAGATGCTAACCGTGATGGAAAAACAAAAGAAACAGAACATCAACAATATATTTAAAACATTATTTTAATAAATTGCTTTCGCTTTTGCTTCAATATACTGCTTCTTTATATTTTTTATAAGGGAACCTAAAAACTATATAATAAAAGACAAAAAATAATCTGAAAAAAACTGATCAAACAGTACTGATAACACTATCAACTGAATCACGTTTTCTCGTGTATTATGTTAGTGTTATTTTTAAACGAGCTCTTTCTATTTCATCATAGCATAGATTAAAGTGTGAATGTGGACAGATATCTACAGTTCGATGACATTCACACCCACACTCTGCTAGATAGAGTTCAACTATGAGTTCGCTAATAAGAATCTAGAAATTGAATCTTTTTCCCTTGTCGGGTATTTGTTTTTTTCCTGGCATTCAATAACTAAAATTAGTACTATGAGGGACATTTTTGCTACTTGTTCGTTAGCAAATACAATACACTTTGATAACTCTAGAAACCTCTTTCAAGGAGGAAAAATCTCGTAAAAGTTCTCAAAACTATACATCTGTATAGTGAATATTTGGGAGAAGCCTTTTCTACTGTTCCTAATAGAGAGTCTATGGTATAATATCAGTAACTCGTACTCTGCATATATGGTTTGTTAAACTTTCTGTGAAAAAACAAATTTGCGTATGATATTGAGTACTCAAGTCATCGTCGATGGGGAAATTTCGAGTTAAAAACTCGTATGAGTAATTTTAAGAGTATACGAACTTTATTCATACACATAAAACTAATTGAATATTCGTGCGAGTAATTTGTGTACTCATACTGTCGAGTCGTACTTATCTGGTGAGTATTCCCAATAGAATGAATAAAACTGTTCATCATAAAATCAAACCAATAATACCTAGAGTGTCGATATGAGATGTTGATGTAAGTGGTCGAATATGCGATGGGGGTCTCACCTGTGTATATACCCATCTACATCACATTCAATCACCCGCTTACAACTACAGGTACACTTCGATCGACACACTGACACTTATACTCAAATCGACTACTCCACTAATACCAACATCCTTATGATCTGATTTGATCGAACATTTTTAGAATATGTTGTTGACAGAGGATATGAAGTTTACATTCAATAACGGTGATTTATGTTAGTGATCAGTTTGAAAATGCTAACAAAGAAGAATCTTAAAAACCACAAGTTAAATCATGAAATGTTAAAGGAAATTAAAAACTTCTGTGAAATTTAAATATATCGAATAAGAACTTGTTGGCTTAAGATTTCGACGGTATAATTATTGCTTTGACCCTCAGCGCAACATTGAATTTGAATAAGAAAGATAAAAAACGTGTGAATTGTGGACAGAAAGACAAACATTTAGAATTAATGTAGAACTTTTTTCTTTGCATTTGATAACAAACTGAAGAATTTCATTTTATCTTGATGTTTATGACAATTCTGGCGAAAAACAACTTCAGGAAAAGGCCTTTACTCCTATTGGTTAGAAAAGTAGAGAGCTCTTTATCTTGCCAAGTCACAAGACATCATAGTTGCAAAAGATAATGACATACCTTGAAAGAATAGCACACTACTTGTTGTATAATAGGCATTTCTTTTTTCATTTAGTATTTGTTGACTTATTAACTACTTCATTATTTAACATTTATGGCTGATAGACAAACTGATACACTAGTTGATGGATTGGGTTCTCAAAGTGCGACAATACCCACTCCACCACCAAAATATGAGAAATTCGACGTCGATGACTCTACTACAGTGACTGTAAAGAGCGGCAAGTTCGTATAAATAAGCTAAAGAAAACTGTTGTCATAAATCATTGTCAATATAGAAAGCTAGGTCCCCTGGTCAAAGCTCTTATTGCTGTAAGCGTTATCGTGATTGTGGCGACCGCAGTGACTGTCCCAGCCGTTCTCTTAACTCGACAAAAAACTACAACCACACCTAATTCGCCGCCTACAAGTGGACCGCCCACACTGTCAACAACGTTTGTCTCATCGACAAGCACAACAGCAATAGTGAGTGTGGCTTCGATAGTCACAGAAGCAACGTCGGACTTCGCTTCGACAACTACAACAACAACAACAGACACTGCATCGGTAGACTCAGAAAAAACGTCGGACGACGCTTCGACAATCACTTCTACTACAACAGAGATGCTGGGTGAGATTTGACCGCAGAAGAATCTTTTCTTCATCCTTGTCTTTTTAGCAATAATCGTTTATGCATTGAAGGTGAGGGAGAAATGCGAGTACGAGTAAACGGAAGATCCTCGCTTATACCCGCATCTTTAATCGATGATCCGTCTGACCAGTCATTGATCATCCACAGATGGGCAGAGTTTCAACCAAAATACGCAGAAAGTTGAGTGTATCATATAAAAGAGAGTGATCTATAGTATTCCAAATGGAAGTATTTTCTATTCCTTAGCAACATTGAATGCTTCTAAGACGTGAAGTTTTCTTGGAATGGACAATGTTCTAATTTATGGAAAAGGTAGTAATAAAACAAATCGTTAAACAAGGAACGATCAGCAGAAAATAAGTTCTTCAATGAGTTGTTAATCGATCAGATACTAAGTATTCTTTCCTTAAAAAACCTTTGTACAAATATTAGACTTCTACGAAGTAAAAGAGTATGTTCAAAAACTGTCTCTGTTCTTGACGAAATTCTGTAACACTACTCACTCGTGTAGCTAATTTTCATAACAAAAGTTACGTTTTCAGATAGAATGCGACAACCTTCAGAGAACACATCCATTTTCTAGTAATCCTACATTTTAGAATTTCATGAAAATCTAAATTTTGTTATAATTTTATAGTATTCAGAATATATTTGGATAGGCATCTAATTCTGAAGAAAATCGAGTAGTTAATCAGAACTCACGCTTTTATATTTATCGAATACTTCTCGAGTCGAAAAAGTTGAAAAAATTCTTTCGTTGCATCCTGAAGAAAAATGTATTATTTGATGCACAACCAGATGTTAGTGATGAATTTCTGGCTACTTTTAAGCTTGTCTACTTTAGTTGGATTATAAACTGTGATTTTCTGAAAAATAATAAAATTCGGTAATGCACACTATTTATAGTTTATCATTCGATGCATTTACTGTTGTTCAAGAAAAAAAACATAATCTAATATTTTGAAAGCTTGTTAAAATCTGAACAATTTTTATACAGAAAGTTTATTTGTATGTCCCTTTCTCTCAGACTAAAATGCCAAAAACACAGCACCACTAAAAAAAGACTCCATTTCTTGAAACTTCGTAGGACTTGATATTTTCTAAATAGCTTAATTCAACACAAAGAAAAATCCATCAAATTTATACTAATAGTAGATTTAAATGGCCACTATCTATAATAAGTGTCCACAGATTCGCTTTTATCTTTGACGAAGAATAGATATCAACAGATAAGAAGTGAAATTTCTTAACGCTTAAACACTTCATGAGGTCAATTATCAATGTTCAGTTTTGCAAAGTATTTGAATTATTCAAAATGAAATTTAAACGAAAATATCTATTGACTTGAATCAGTTTGAGAAATACACTCATATCAGTGCTTGATGGTCAGCAGTTATATTGTTTGGTGTCGATCATGACTCATAGCATCGTCAAGCTAACGTTTCCATCTACATCGCGTACTAGATTGATACTTGAATCAATTTTGTTCTTCATTTTACATATCTCTCGAGTTTCTTTTTTTTCAATAAGAGTTTATTTTTAGCAAACTGTTATCAAAACACTAACGAAAATATCTATTTTTTATCATGTCCACGTATAATAAATGTAAGCCGCTTTGGTCAGGAAGAAATCGGAAATTGATGAAACTTAGAGGCAGTATTCTTGGCGGGATAGTTTCAAGATTTTTATAATGGCGTTCGATAAGCTTTCCTTTCGCCCTGTGGAAAACAGCCAAAAATCATGAAAAAAAAATCCGAACACTTTCTGATTCGCAACACTGTCTCTAACTTCCCTCAATTTTCAATGTTTTCCTATCGAATGCGATAATTTTTCTTCATGTTCAGATCTGTTTCAATGAAATTGACTTGAATCGATATTATCATGCGCATTTCGTTAAAAGAAAATTATCGAAGCCAATAGTATTCAAGATATTAGACATAAATTCTTCAATTGTTGAACAACTATGATAAGCATTACAATCATTTATTGGGAAATCGGAGAAAAACCATTAATTCATCCACAGTCCCATAATCTCTAATAACTCGAATAATGGATTTTCTACAATACTTTTTGCAGTCACGAATTTATTTTTACAGAGAGTTCTGCTGATCTTGACAGGAATATGACGCATACCTTGAACAATGTGATATTTTGATTTTGGGAATTAGAAAGCTATGGAACAATTCAGGAGAAATTCCTATTTGTCGATAGACTTTCTAGTCTTCAATTGTAGCTGCCTCAGTTTGTACATAATTGAAAAATAGGTTAATCCATATATGTGATAGAATGACTGATTCAAAATAAAAGCTTTTATCGACCATCTACGTATAAAAAAGTCTATTAACAATAATGAAAAACTGTCACTTTTCTATCGATCAGAGGATAAAAAATCTCGTACAACAAAATTGAAACCATTTTTACTCTTTGGAATGTTTATACTTTTTCACTTAGAGTAAGAAATAAGTTTTGTTCTAAAATATTTCAATTAGACACAAAAAATCTTATGTCTTCGATAATACTCCACTTATCAGTCTTCATGTATTCAAATGGTTCTTTTAGACTGGCTTAATACTGGCAGCATGAATACTGCACGATCTGAGCACACAGCATCTCTATTAACTAATGGACACGTGTTAATTACTGGTGGAAGATATAATTCAAGTTCGTATCTGAATGATGCTGAATTGTATGATCCAACAACAGGAACTTGGACAACAACTGGTAGCATGAATTATGTACGACGAAGTCACACAGCATCCGTTTTAAAAAATGGAAAAGTATTAGTTACAGGTGGATTTAATGGTCTTCAACGTTTAACTAGTGCTGAATTGTATGATCCATCAATAGGAACTTGGACATTTACTGGTAACATGAGTTATTCACGGGCTGGACATACAGCATCCATATTAGCAAATGGAAGCGTGTTAGTTACTGGTGGGCGTACTGGTAGCTTTGCAAATACTACTGAGTTATATAATCCATCAACAGAAACTTGGACAACGACTGGTAGTATGAATAATGATCGACGAGATCACACAGCATCCGTGTTAAGTAATGGGCACGTGTTAGTTACTGGCGGGTTGAGTATTAACGGTTTTTTAAATAGTGCTGAGATATATGATCCATCAACAGAAATTTGGACAATGACAAATAATATGACTGATACACGGTATTATCATACAGCAACCGTACTAGCAGATGGACAAGTGTTAGTTACTGGTGGACTAATTAATGCTGTTTCTATAAATCGTGCTGAGTTGTATAATGTATCGGCCGGAACTTGGACACCGACTAGTGACATGAACAGTGGACGGCAATTGCACACAGCATCAATATTAAGAAATGGAAAAGTGTTAGTTATTGGTGATTCAAATAGGGCTGATTTGTATGATCCATTAACAGAAAATTGGACGATGACTGATAATATGAATCATGTACGGTCTGGTCATACAGCATCTGTTTTAACAAATGGAATAGTGTTAGTTACTGGTGGATTGGAATCAGATATTGCTCTAAATACTTCAGAATTATATCAATTATCTTAAATAAATGAACAATGAATAATTTTAACTTTATATGTGTATTCAATCTAACATTCAAACACTAATTTCATAAAGAGAACGATTGGATTTAAATCATAGTAAATGTTTTTCTTCGAAGTTTTTTGTCAATTTGTCACACAGTTGAGAAATCGATTTAAAATATCAAAATATTTTTGATTTTATATTTTGGTATGTTAATTTTTTGTGATGAAAGAGCCTCAGTTAATGTATTGATTTTAATCTTCTTAAAGCGTTCGATTAAATTTCCAATTCATCTTCTGTACGAAAATTTGATCTTCTTTGTATCATTAACCAATCTTCTATCAATATTTCGAGTTATATTGGTAAAGTGAATATTAACTTTGTTCACACAAGTCTTCCAAGGTATGTCTTTCCTATTGAAGAAAGATTGCAGTGATTTGCACCTAATGTGTATAATAGCAAGTTATGTTTTTATATTCGAACAAGTGACCTTCTATTAAGTCAATTTATTCTTCTCATCTCGGCAAAGTACAGCTAATTACAGTCCTTATGATAGATAAGTGCATCAGTTAGGAATAAAATTTCTTAGTTATACGTTCTATTCTACTTAAAGTTCACCTGAACCAACTTTATATATACATATATATATATTCCAAAAACATTCTAGCTAGAAGTTGTTTTACTCTATGCATTATGCTACTCGAGTGAATGATGATTAGGTTAAGAACTGAGCTAATGAGAGAGAATATCTTTGGTAAAGGTAAGACTTCTTCTAAATAAAATATACGTATCTGTTACAAAACATCTATTTTAATTGAAGAAGTAGTATCGACACTGGCACACCCTTTATGTGTGCATCGCCTGGTTATTTATAGTTTTGTTTAACAATTAGAATTTTTGACTTAATGACTGAATTGAGAAAAATAGAAATTACTGTTTTCATAAACTAGTACAAATGGAAACAGGTATATTGAGGTTTATTAAAATTAAAGGTGTAAAATATTTTTTTTTGCTATTATTGCTCTTTGGAGCTGAAATGTGAAACTCACATATCTTCTTTGGTTTCATTATACTAATCATGAAATACTCAATATTTAAATTCTCTAAAAGATAATAGTTCTTTTCTGATAATAATCGACTATCAGAAAATGCTGCCTTTTTTTATCTCTAATATTTCGAACAGAAATTTTTTCTTTGTTCAGCGAAGTTGCTACGGTCTGTAATGGGGGCCTACGTTGCTATGGTCTGTAATGGGCGGATGTCTGTAAGGGAAGGGGAAGGGGGAGGGAGAGAGCCGCAAAAACTTGATCTTAAAACTTACACTCACTATTTTCTTCGAAAATATATGTGAATTCCATAAAATATTATGTTAGAAAAAAAGTGATTTTAATCAAATTTATTAATAGATTATGGTGTATTAGAATCAAATGTAAGTGTTGCATCTAGAGAAAAAAACATTATTTACAATGAGAACAGTCGAATTCATCAAATGACAAAGAATGTTGACTTATGAAACTTTATAGGCACGAAATTGTTCACTTGTCGAAATATTAGATATTTCAAAATAAGGAAAACATCGTATTCAAATTTATTTATCATGTGTTGTTTTCTTCCATAGATGTATATACGTTGATAATTACAAAAAATACCTACATATGAACTGAGTTTATTAGTGTGCAGTCTTTTATTATATATAGTTACATTATTTTTCAAAGTTATAGTCAATTTGCTGAATTTCGTCAACAACTTGTATGTTTACTGTTTTGGTATGATTGGATTAAGTGTTTATTGCTTCATATAGTATTATTAACGAACTGCAAATTTATCATCTACAACAAATGACTGAAATATATCTATATATGACTAACTCATCAGATTCAGTTCTATTTCACAATAAATAAAAACAATAATGATCATAGTTCTTCATTAATATATGTTGAATTGTATTATTTACAAAGGAAACTATTTCAATTGTTGAATCACTTTTTCTTCAGAAAATATATGGTTTTATATGGTTCATCGTACTGATTTCGGATATCAGGATCTTATCTATCGACCTCTTTCTTACAAATCTATTTTTTCATCAAATACGATTTCTGATCTCTCAATAATGCGTAATATGACGAAAGATTTACAGATATTTTTACATTAAATTTCAATTATTAATGTGTAAACCATGAAATATTTCTTTTGTTGATTTCACACAGCTATCTGAAATTTGTATTTTTTGTTTTTGGCTCAAATACTGCAAGAGTTGCTTTTGTTTTGGATTTTGATTGATTGTTAAGTAATTAATATAAATATAACAAATCTATTCAAAGTAACAAAATGATTCTCATAATCAACATGATTGTTTCAGTTTGAAAAAGTTTATATATACTGAATTATATCGGAATTACATACTATGAACAAATATCATTTAAAACTAAGTAGAAACTTGGATAATAATTGCACTTTTCTTCTGCCATTTATTCACAACAATCTGGACGAATTTTGTTCCTAGATTCTCTTGTAGCAGCCATTTATGAGTGTCAAAAAATAAAATGTGAATTTATGTATATGTCGATTAGGCGCAAGCATTTAATGAGATTTCTTCTGTATGTTAACTTGGATGAAGATAAGCACAACGTGTTTTGATGTCATCAATTTTATTATACTTTTTAGAAGATTCAATAGGCATTATGTTCTCCTAATTTGATAGACAATCTGTATTGTGCACTAAAAAGTAGTGAATACATTCTACTGTCTGCCAGATCTGGTAGACACTTTATACTATACTAAAATTCAGTACATTATCGGCACTGTCTGACGTATTTTTCAGAAACCTATACACAACAGAAAACTTCGCAGACATACTAGAAAAACGGAAAGAGGACTAACTCAAACCCATCCGCATCTAAAGTCATTGTATTCAGCATTAACATATTATTTAGAGTACTAAATATTGAATCAGAAGATTCAAAGAAAAAACAATCTTAAATCAATTCCTAGAAGACGATGAATAAGTGATCTAGTTTTAGAATAACGAACGATATACACTGTATATCATCACTGAATTTTCTAATATGAAGACAAAATGAACAGAGATGTAGAATTTGATATTTGTTTTTCGACAAAATAATTCTTATCATACACTCTGAGTTGAAGTCATCTGCGAGGGCAAACATAAGTGAAAAGGAAATTTTCATTGAATTTGATCATTTTCTCACTTTTTCTTTTTAACATTTTTTTTTAATCGTTTAACATATAAAAAGAAATATCAATAGCGTTGATCAATAAAAGTAACAAGATAGTAGTAGTGACAAATATGAAATCGAAAAAGTATTAAACTTATATGTTTATTACATATAAATATGATAATCAGCAGAAGTGTATCTGAATATAAATACTACAGATTATAAGAATTACATTATTCTTGCTGTCTTGTAGTTCAGTAGTGTAGTCAATACATTTGCTTAAATTTCAAAATATTATTATATATATATGGATCAATATGTAAATAAAGTGGGATGAGTGGTACGGTCACTTCCGACGATGTTTACATTAGATCTTTGATGTAGCTGAATTTTCGTTATATTTTTTATAATTATTTTTTATTGTCGTTTGAAATGTAGACTACTACTTTCTTGTTTCTATTTTTAAGAATATTTTGCCTACATATTTCGTTTAAGAATATGAATATAATAAATTTGATTTTTTTCAAATGAAATATATAATGCATAAAAATAATATTGTTTGTTATTAAGAGAAGAACGTCGAGCAAACAATGAAAAAAATTACCATCACTTTCCAAAAAAAAAAACAATAGAAAAGAACAGCTTATTATTGTTGCACCATCATGATTAAAATGTAGAACTCACGTATTCAATATAACCTAGCAGCTAATTCAGTATAAATCGTTTTTTTGTATAATGAAATATACTTTTAAGTTTAGAACAAGTGAAATGAAGAAGTGAAAGATCTATTTGAGTGTTATTGTATAATCAATTTCACCAATAGGAACACTATTTCACTTTGTAATTTTTCAAATGAATCAATGATTTTCTTGTTGTAAAAATTTTGAATCTACTATCTTCAGAAAAAGTTTAGCATTAATTTCGTCATAATTTCAACCGTAAGTTATTGCATTCTTATTATGAAATATTTGTAAGGTGAGTCTACGAATTACCTTTTACATTTCTTTTTCAACATTTCAGTGGATAAATATACAAGCATTTGCTTTTTTTTTCATTCTATACACTCCAATGTGACATATTGTTAAGGTATTCACATTCGACGTGGATGGGCAATCGTGACGTATAGTTAAAAATAAAACATTTTACACTTGTATATTCGGTGTACTACGACTTATGTCTGTTAAAAGAGAATCTTATTTACAAATATTACCTATCGAACTTGTTCATCGAATTTTTGATTATCTCAATGTAGAAACAATTGTCTTTTCAATTCGTAGCTTATGCAAATGGTTCTATTCCATTGCTAATGCTTACGATCGCTATAAATTAGACTTTCGTTATATGTCAAAATCTGATCTACTTCTCATGGTACGTATTATTGATCCTAAAAATATTATTTCACTTACACTATCCGATGAAAAGAAATCACGCAATCAAATTCGATTCTTTCTCTCACATCTTCGTATTGATCAATTCATTCGATTACGTTCATTGACTCTCATTGATGTAAAATACGAAGATTTAGATGAATTTCAACAGCATATAATAAAGTATTCCCTTACGACATTCTCAATATCTCCTCGTTACAATGGTATCGACAATATAAGATTGTTATCATCTATTATATCTTGCAGTAATCTTCATAAATTTGAATTCAAAGGATATGATTATATTCTCAATGGAATAAAATGGCCTAAATCATGTAGATTGGAACACATGATAATTTGTTATGAGTTCAATTGGCGTACATTTTACTCTATTCTTAATCATTTACCTCATCTACGAACATTGGTACTGAAGGAAATAGTCGAAAATGATACTTTTGTTACACCCTCTTATATCATGCAGTCAAGTCATTTAACTTCGTTGTCGTTAAATGGCAATTTTAATATAACGATGGACAATATTGAATCACTCCTTTCACTTTTACCGAGCCTAACGCATCTTCGACTAATCAACAAGACATTGTTAACTGATCCTTTATTATATGACAATTATCGATGGGAGAATTTCATTCAAACAAAATTACCTCTATTGAACAAATTCGAATTTTGGTTCACTTACCTTGCACTTAATAATCAAGATTTTACTACTGTAGAATCACTAATTGCACCATTTCGAACATCATTTTGGCTCGAAATCAAACATTGGCTTGTTAAATGTGACTATGAGTACATCCAATATAGGCGAAAATTTCATCTCTATTCAATACCAATCTGTCAAGATAATTTTAATTATTCTAATCAGCAAAGTACAACTCTGCATTCTGCGTTGAACATCGTTGAAAACAATGCAACAATTATCGTCAATGCGCATCGATTATCCATAGACTTGAGCCAAATGATGACTAAAAGCATTCTTCAAATGGTAAGAGTTATTTTACATTTTTACATAATTTATATAGAATGCTCAAAATAACCATTATTTACTTTCATACAGAAAATTTGTCTTTTCTAATTCTTACATATACTCTCGATGGATAGTGCAATATTTTTTAAAACAATTTTGAGTCAATACATAATTTAGCGAATTGAGACTAGTGGACTGTAACAATCTTCAAAGTTTTTATGACAAAATTTCAGAAAAAAAAAAAAAAAGATTCGCAAAATACGATTTAATTAAATAGTTTGGTTTTATATGGAAGAATTCATCAATAATTCAATATCTTGATGAAAACATAACAAAATCATAGACACTTTCAATGTTGTAACTGTTCAGTGGTATCCTACTAGTGGAAGAAATATGTACTCGAAACTATTTTTAGTCATAGCAAAAATGTTACGTTTCTGTATGAATGTAAAACAGTAGTAGCTTTAAACATTCTTGATCAATTGTTATGAATAAAAACTTTGAACTATTCAAGCCACATGAAAATCTATTTATACCTGTACTGAGTATCATTTTGGTAGAGTATCAGATTTAATTTAATTTTATTCTGTTCTTATAATCGATTCCGAAGGGTTATCATCAAAATCGATTATGATTGATTGTATTGTTTATTTATGTTCTATAGATCTTAATATGTTCGAGAAACGAAGCTAATTTAGTATGTTTTGGGAAAAAAACTTGATTTGAAAATAAAGCAATTAAAATAAAATATTTCCTTTTATCATTACCGATCATCCGTTCTTCACTAATTATTTATAAATTCTTGTATTTGTACATTGATTTGAGATAAATATTGTTGAATCTCAGAATAGATTTTAGTAAAAAGACATACATATGCATTTTCTGTAGTTTATTCATTGCATTTTTTGCTTGTAAAATATTTGATAAACGATACTCGAACATATTGTTTAATATAAAGCTTTTAAACTTTTAAAGTTAATGTAAACTGTATTTTAAGCCAAATTCTTTTATTTAAATATAGTATTCTGTACAAAGATTTCTTGATTTCATAGAAACAACAAACTATACGGATTTGATCATTATTTTTTTCTTGATATAGAATTTTTTAATTGTTTTATTTTCTCATTTCTTTCAAGATTTCACATTTTTTGGTTTTAGATTAATCCAATAACGAATTATCTTTTTCCAAATGTGACAGAACTTACATTAATGATTGATAAACAATGGCCTATTGATTCAATTGAACATCTTTCAACAATTCTTAATCTATCAAATCTTCAAACACTACATTTGAATTTCCAATGCGAATGCAAGTTTGCTGTGAATTTGGATGTCGAAATAGATACTCTATTTAAACGAGCATGCAATCTTCGTTCAGTTCAAATAAATTGCAATGATTCTGAGAGAATGAAGTTGATAACTTTAAACGCTATCTGTTTGAAACTACCCCGTCATATCAAACATCTTGATACTGATATCACATATGTGAACGATGCAAAACTAATATTGGAAGGAGCCGAACATTTATCAAATGTAACATTTCGACATAGTGAAGCAAGTATTTTCGCGGATGAGATCAATAAACAGATCGCACGAATGGAAAAAAATTTTGTACCTGAGATAAAATCCAACTTTGAGCTGTACTACGACGAATATGACGTTTGGAGGTCTACATATCCAATACACTTGTGGCTTGGCCAGAATGTGAAGAAACAATCAAATATAACAACTAGTTACAAACGTATCAAACGAATCCATCACCGTTAATGCTCATGATTTATGGACTTTATTCATTTCGACAGGCATAATTTCAAATATTTATTGACGTATCAATCAATTCATTGCACAATTGATCTTCGAATAAAAATCAAGATATTTGTAATTATCGCTATTTTTTAAATAAAAATGTGTACGTAGGCGTTCTCTTCATGTATGTTTATATTCCACACCATTTTTCATACTTTGTTAATCTGTATACCAAGATTTATTATCTAAGATATTGTTATTTTTAAATAAATATAAATAATTTGCAAATACTTGATCAATTCGATTTTATTTTTAATTAAGAGTAAATATTTTTCTTAACATAAAATTCATGGAAAGCTCCTCGATATATGACATCGAAAATTCAATACGACGATAAAATAACTGATGACTGTGATGATCGTTTAATGATTATTTATACAGAAGTATATTAGTGTAATTTTTTACTAATTTATTTAAAACATTCTCTTCTCATAGAAACTATTTAATGATTTATTATTTTCATCCAATTTTAAATTTTATGATGACTATTCGATACCTAAAGTAAAAAATCTTGATGAATATATTGATAAATATCTATGCATTGATCCACTCCAAATTTTTGGTTTCCCTTCAAATGCTGATATAATATATTTAATAAATTGAACTAAATCTATATTTGAAATAATTGTTCATCATCATCTTGCGAATGATATGGTAATAAAGCATTTCATAGAGTATGACATCTATTTTTAGAAGTTTTATAAATTAACCTATTTTTTTTTTCAAACAAGTACGAGAAAAATTACGTAATATAAATATATGAAATTCAATGATTTTTATTCTTGGATCAAGAAATTTATTGTATTGATTGTGTTATACGTACTGTAAGAAATTCTTTGAATGATTTACAATACGTTGTTGATGATATAATAATATTAAATAATGTAAGATTAGAATTTTTGAGAAAATCATTGAAAGAACAATTATTTTAGTCTGTTCATCAAATAGTTGATTAAAAAATATGACTACTGTGTTGCAACTGATTAGGTTATTTTAGTTCATTATTGAAATTATCAATTGATTTGATTTTCTACCTTCCTTGATCGATATATTCAATATAATAATCGATTAAATTATGGTTTATAAAAACACATTACGGGTGGGTGTCGGTGGCTCTTCTCTACACAAAAACTCACACACATCCACATCCTAATCTTAAATATTTTATTGTCCTTTTCTTTCAAGAGTGCTTATGTTTATAGTCTTTGTTGGGCAGATGCTCGTTGGAATAAAAAAATATTCATTTAATATATGTTCAGTCTATAAAAAAAAACACATACGAACTGATCTGCATTTTATAACAATGCTTAAATTAGCATCCGATGATGTTTCTGAATATTAAGTTTTTACATTGCATTGCTATACATAGTGGTATCAAATACAAAGTATTTTAGAATTATTTTATGAATGAGAGTATGGTCATGAAAATATAAAAGATGTACAGCTAAACAACTTTCATACTTATATCAGTTTCAGTCATCTATAGCGAATAACAAAAAAATTTATGGGCGTACATTCTTTCGCTTATAATTTTCCTACGAAAAGTTATTGTATTTACACAGGCTGCACTTGAGAAGCTTTTTGCATTTGCATCGACAAAAAAAAACGACAGGCTAAGAAAAATAAAGTCAATATTCAGATGAAATGACGTAGTAGCAGCAAATTTTTATAATAAAACTTTGGCTTTCGTGTCGTTTGTGCGACAGTAAAAAAGTGAAAGATGGCTATTCAAAGTATGAGATAAGAACATTGATTTGTGATATAAACTGTTTTTTCACGAATTTCGGGAGTGCGGAACTTCTTCTATTTCACTAACATTTGCCAATCCCAGGCACTTTTAGTAGCACCCATATAGTCATCCTCTCCTAATAATCGATATTGATCTATTGAAAAAGGTTCAAGTTATCTTAGGGCTGGTTTCAATTTACAAATCAATCAATATAGTCGTGTGGATAAGAATTTGTATTTCAATTTTAAAGTGAAAATGGAATTCAATTATATTAATGTATTGGGATATAATGAGTTTTATGTTGATAATAATTGAAATAAAAACGCAAAGTTCATTCAGAGTTTTGCGTATTTAATTACAACTTGATTATTTTCATCAACGACGTAGATATTGAAATTCGAGTCAAGCGCAACATCGTCTGGTTGACTAAGTGTCGGTGTACTACCAGAACCTCCGACCACAACCTTACCAATCGTCGAATTGGCGCAATACATTACCACTCGACGATTGCCACTGTCTGCAACGTACAGGTTCCCATACGAATCGTATCTCATGCCCTTTGGGGAACTAAGTGATGAAGGGGTACCATTGACTTGAGTAAGAGTTATTCTCGGTGATGATGCACCAAAAGTCCATAAATAGACAGAATCTGTATTTTCAGAACTAACGTAGACTTCATTAGATGAATAAAGGGACAGTAAAATTCCATAAAGTTTAGGAGTAGACGCGGACCCAATGACAATGGTGCCGGTTGTGGCATTTGGAGCCCATTTCATAACTCGTTTATTGTTTTGGTCAACAATATAAAGATTTAAGTCATCATCAATATCTACGCCTAAAGGATAATTGAGACAATCGAGTGCTGATGAGCTGACACCATTTTTCCCGGCAACAGTAGTACCATTGCTGAAATCTGGCGGATAGCGTACTACTCGATCGTTATTATGACTGGATAAATAGAGATATCCATTCTTGTCAAAATTAAAAGCTATCGGATGATCACCATCCACACTAGTATCGATCACTGTAACACCACTGACCGCTCCTTGGGTCCACTTTTGCAAACGATAATTGTGATGATCGCACACATACACTGTGCCATTTGCATCGACATAGAGTGACGTAGGTTCCTGAAATTGGTTAGCAGCAGTCCCACTTGTACCGACACCAGCGACTATGCTGCCCGTCTGATTCCAACGAAGACTCGAACCTAAAATACATACAACATACGTGCGATCATTGCAATAAAACATTATTCACATGTATCATAGGCTGTTGTAGTTGTCGTTGATGTTGTTACTAGAAAATCAAACAGCAGAACATGATTGTGTAATTAAACTAATTATCTAGTCTTATGAACTCGGATGTTTTTGCTCTGCAAACCCCTAAGTCGACAGTATCGCTAAATTTACTTAATAGAAATGGTCAAATAATCTAATGTAATTGTATTTGATGAAGTTGCTAACTGTGATCAGTTAATAATTTCGCCGAAATATACGACTTCAACATACCTGTTGTCGTAGTGCTCGTTGATTTCGATGTAGACGATGTCGTGGAAGTCGTTGTTGTGCTTGTTGATGTCAATGTAGATGATGTCGTGAAAGTCACTGTTGTACTCGTAGATGCCGATGTAGTTGATATATTTGTGATCGATTTTACTGATGTGGCTCCTTAGTGAAAATTGATTTGTAAACAAATAATGTCTTCTTAGGATGTGAGTGTAAGTGGATGCTAGCATGATGTGAGTAGGTGTTTATGAACATATTGACAACCTTACTTCAGTAGTTTTCATGCTGAATTACCAAAACTATCTCAAAAATTTGAAGTCGTTGAAGTTCTATCCTTCTTATCAGGACTTTGACCATAATGCATGCATCCTGTGCCTTGAACGGTGTCCTATTCTATCATTCTTTCATCTTCGTCGTGTTTTCTCTCACCTACCCTTTTCAATGTGCTTGATGTGATCTCTATGTCGAATATATGTATTATGCATATCTCTCTTTTGCCTGCTTTTTGTTCGAATGTGATTCATTCGTGTGTTGATGACTAATGATAAAATTGTGAATGAAAGACATTACGGATCTTAGCGTGATGCTTTAGTCGAGAAAGCAGCACACAGCCGTCCGCCTGAAAATGCATCCTATTCCGCGATGTTGAACATTGCGGAATCAGGTCCACCCCGGAACCAATTCCGTCCAATTCCGGATGCTCGACTATGATTCCACAGAACAGGCCCAATCGATATCGATCGAGTTCCGTCAATTTCCGGAATTCCGGGAATTGTGTTGAAACGGAATTCCTTCTGATTCCGGAATTCCTTCTGATTCCGGAATTCCTTCTGATTCCGGAATTCCTTCTGATTCCGGAATTCCAACTAATTCTGTCTCGACTCAATTTCTGGAATTCCACACCGGAATTGAGCTGAGACGGAATTAGAAAGAGTTCCCTGGAATTTCTTCTGATTCCAGAATTCTTGGAACCTGTTCCAATTGTGTATAATTCCGGAATTGGAAGGAATTTCTGGGGATTGCTAGTAATTTCGTCTGAACTCAGTCGCGGGTATTCCGGGAATTGGTGGAACTCGATCGATGCGGAATAAGTCTCTTATGCTGAATGATGATCGAGTTCCCGGAATTAGATGAAACTGATTCAGGTGGCGGAATAGGAGGACTGCTCAGTGTGAGTCATGCGAATACGCTCTCACACATATTTCTAATTTGATATCAACCTAATCGAAGTTGCGACTGTTCGATTCGAACCTGAAAATGAGGCCAGAGTGAAACTATGTTGGAATCTTCCTGAATAAAAATTTTCTTATACGAAAGGATTCGAAACTTTGTAACTTGAATCAAAACGAACAAATGGTAAATAGTGACCCAGAAAGAGTTCTTTACGAAATCTTATATTATCTTTCCAAACATTTCACGCATTCCCAGCATTGACTTAGCAATGTTTCTGTTAGCCTATTCTAGGCTAAAGAGGAATCTCAACAATAGTATGTTATAGCAGTAGGTCTTTTGAAATGAGATAGATGAGTAACATTTTGATGATTCTATTGGAACTTCTTCTGCCTTCATACTATTAATCTTGATGCTCTGATTCACGGATAGGATGGCCATACTTGCGGTGTTTTAGCACATTTTTCTGATCATCTTTTGCCTTTCTGATTTTGAAGATTCTGATTACTTTTTGGGGCTTCACAAGGTAGTATTTTTCTTCACAATAA
Source organism: Rotaria sp. Silwood1 (assembly GCA_905250075.1). Lineage (NCBI taxonomy): Eukaryota > Metazoa > Rotifera > Eurotatoria > Philodinida > Philodinidae > Rotaria > Rotaria sp. Silwood1. Next base: position 159,424 of record CAJNOP010000337.1, read on the forward strand.
TGCTAGGTCATTCAACACTCCAAATTTTTTCAAAAACTTCTGACTTATACTGCACTTTTTAAAGCTTTCTCGTACCTATATTTTCTATTTTTGAAGTTCATATTTGATAATTCATATTTCTTAAGCTTTTACCTTTTCTTTTAACAATACAGTGAGAGTAGAATTATGGCTGCCTTGACCAGCTACAAGTGTGAGGAGTGACTCCTTCGGTCTGAAAAATTTTCGTTTTTTCCGAGTAAATTCGATAACGGTGCATGCATTCTAGACGAGATTTTTGACGATTTCTCTAAGAAGACTGTCAATATCTTCCAATCTTAGCCGCTTCGAGGCAGCCTTGTTTAGAATAATATTAGTTGTAAAGAATTCGGAAGAACGTGTATGGATACTTAGAGAATGTTTATGAGATATGACAGCGCTGTACAGTTTCCTGCAAAATAATATTTAACACCATATAAAACCATATAGAGTCTTTTATGATGTCGTATACGACTGTTTGTGACTTTCGTAATTGTCGTCCAGAGAATATTTCATGCTCACAAAGTATTAGCGATTTTCTTATTTATAATGTACTAGTAAAAAGATGGTCACAGAAAAGAAAAAAATTTTGTAATTCACCAAGTTACGAAAGTCATTTGCATACCTAACAAAGGTTTCTGCTTTTTGTTTGTTTTTGGAGAAAAAATATCTGATGATTTTCTGATTATTCAAATTTATGATGTGGCGGCACCATTCATGGAGAATGAAACACACTAGATCAATTGATCTCTCATACACACATTCTCTTTTTTCAGAAGTACCACCATAAGAAAAATAGTTGCAGTAGAAATGAACGCATGAGGCAATGTGGTAGAGCAGCTCACTACAAAAGGATATCAGTATATAATATTTAATTAAAAACTACCTGTGGATGTGGTTGTTATGCTTTCTGACATTGGTATCAACCATAATGTGATTACAACAGCCAGAGCAATCCCACCAAGCAATACTCCGACGATACAACATTTACAGCATGGTGACCAAAGATAAGCTGACTTTATTTTGTTCCTTTGAATTGCATAAATAGATAGATAAACACATTTTGAGAATGACATTATTAGACAACAAGATTTAACGCTGACTTTACCTCTTGTTGCTATCATCGTCTTCCCAACACTTTGTTTTGGTCGAGGAATTTATTTTAGATGAATTTGATTCCACATCAAGTGACCAAACAGATAATTCAGGAAACTTCATGTTTATTAATGATGATTATGATCTATTTAGTAGGCCATCTGAATATTGTCTGTCACGAATAGAAAAGCTTGATTTTTATTATAACATGATTCAACAATAGAGGCAACGCAATAAAATGAAAATCTTCTGGCTTCTTTTATTTTATAACTAGATGCAATTCTGATTTTTTTTTAAATTAAAACTGGTCTTCAACAGAAGAAAGAAATCAAACAAAACAATTGTTTGTCCGAAAAATAATAATAGCATTTTTTAGTTTGCTTGTTTTTGCTTTCTCCAGCATCGTATACCTCTACGTAGAAGAGAGATTGAAATATATTTACATAATAAATATCGCCCAATCGTCATTCTCTTGTACAATCAAACATGTTTTAATTTTTCAGTTGAGAGAAATCAGAACTATGCTATTGACATAGAGAAATCCCACGTTTCGTTGTGACGCCCAAAGAAACTCATCTTTTCAATCAGTTGGAAACCTGTTGGGCGACAGATTTTTTCTTTCGTTAACAATTCAAGATTTATTCTTCTCTTTCATCAAAACACAGTTTTAGTTGAAACATCAACTCACAACTCATAATCTCTAGGTAGTCAATAGTGAAAGTATGTTCGATGAAAGCTTGGATTCGTACGACATAGTTTCATCTTCACTTATAGAAAAATTGAGCCTAATCAAATGAAATCTTCTGTAGAGAAATCATTTGAAAATACTTCAAACGACTATTTTCATTCTTTGAAATTTAAGTAAAAAGCAGAATAATGTAGACTTGGAACATATTCAACATGGGGCTCATACATGTTGGCAATCACAGCAGTAATTATGTTACAGATAAATTGAATGTAATTTCAGTCAAGAAAAATGGATAAATATTTTTTTGAGCCCGCAATTAGACAGATTTGAGCCCGATGAAATTCGTCCGGGCTCAAAAAAATGTTATGTGTCTGTTGAGCCCGGCTATCCGTTGTTTTGAGCCCGGCCATAAGATATTGTGTAGATGGCACGTGCATGATAAATTTCATCAATACGATAGATTATCATGATGCGTAACTTGTGTACATTCAGTATTTTTTGAATTTCTTACACGTTTGTTATTGTATTTCTTAAACATTTCACTATGCCCAACCGAACGTGGAATATTGTCGACAAATTTTTCAGTGAAAATGAATTTCAATCCTTTATCGTACAAAATGCTGTATCTATAAAACGTACAGAAGAAATTGAAGCTGGAAAGAAGGTCATATATCGATGTTCAAAGTACAGAAAATATCCTGAGTGCGATTTTCAAGTCAAAGTTATTTTTTCTTATGATGGTGGAATAACAGTTTCAACATCCAATGAACATAATCATGCTCATCGTACATCAACAACACGAGCACCATCACCAGTTAGAGAAATTGTTATAAATTCTGTTGCAGCTGGTCTTTCTTACATTCAAACACATCGAGCTATTGAACATCAATATGAAGGTGTTGTTTCACGTTCACAATTATGTAGTTTATTAAATTACCATCGATCACTAAAATTACCCGATGTAAATTTTGTCGATGATTTTTTTCTGTTATATAAAATTATGTTATTTTTTTTGAACTAAATAAACTATAGCAGGTTCAGAACAATGGATAATCGGGCTCATTTCATATTTCGAAGTCAAAAGACACAAAACATTTTTTTTTTGAGCCCGAACTAATTTCATCGGGCTCAAATGTTTCTAATTGCGGGCTCAGAAAAATTCTTGTCCAAGAAAAATTCAATCGAGACAAAGTATTGCCAGTTAGACAACAGAAGATAAAATAAAGATGAGTGAACCAATTGAGAATGAACTGTGATATTCAATGAGAAAATGAATTTCATTACTGATGGAATAAATGCCGAATAAAAATCTATATGAATTGGAGGAATGTGGTTGTAGATGTACGTTTCTCTGTGCCAGTGTAGACGAGAAATATCACACTCCCATTCACATCTGACAAAGATAGAGTAGTATTTCTTATCTTCGAATTTGTGTTGAAATGTGATGAGATCACAGAAGGAACTACATTATGACTGTTTCAGAAAGAACCTTTGCTCAAGGAGTAGCAATATTAAGGGCAACTAAGAACTATACATATGTTTATACATGCATCAAGTCTATAATTGATTATAATAAACTTCGATCTAGAGAAAAGCCTTAAAAATCTATTTGAACTTTTTCAATAATAATTTGTTTTGCAATCGAAGTTCGCAGCAAATCAATCGAATTCTATCGAAAACATTCAAATTCTCCATATATGACTACGATGTGGTAAAAATCATCTAATTTCCACTTTCCAAAGATTACAAGTATTCGAACATTTATCCTTGTACATTTTTGTGATTGATTTATGCCAACATCAGGGCAATAGTTTTTGCATTTAGGCATATTTTCAATGAAATTTTAAAAATATATTACAATCCATCTGAAATTTGAACAGAGATGCCTTTAACATTTTGCATGATCATCATAGAAGAGATAAGTAAACAAACTTTTATTAAGAGTTTGAAATAATTAATGTCTTTGATGCATAGTAAGAACTTGAATTTGAATTAACAATGATTGCAAACATGTGAATTGTGCACAGAAAGAAGAACATTTAGAAGCAGCGAAGAACTTTTTTTTTATGTGACTGATAGCGAACTGTAGAATTTTATTTTATCTTGTTGTTTATGAGGGTGTTGACAAGAAAGTCTTGAAGAAGAAGTCTTCATTCTTGTTGACTAGAAAGATAGAGATCTTTTTATCTCGCCAAGGTATAGGACGTACAAGTTGCAAAAGATAACGGCATTCATTCAAACTATATTCCTTTACTTGTTATTTGATCAACATTTTCCTGCATTCGATATTGATTAATTTTTAAACTACTTAGTTGTTTAACACTCATGGCTGATAGACCAGTTGATACATCGGCTGATCAATTAGATTCCAAGAGTGCAATTATACGAACATCAACGCCGAAGCCCGAGAAATTTGATATTGATGACTCTACTGTAGTAACAGTAAAGAGTCGCAAGTTCGTATAACGAAACTAAAAAAAACCTGTTGTCATAGATTATTCTTCATATAGAAAACTAAATCCTCTAGTCATAGCTGTTATTGCTTTACTTGTGATCGCGGTTATAGCTACCGCCGTGGCTGTCCCAATCGTTCTCTTAACTCGTCCGACAACAACATCCACAACTGTTTCCGAGTCCACTAATTCGTCTACCATACCATCAACGACAGATGTCACTTCGACAATTGCAGAAACAACAATAAACGACGCTACAACAGTCACTACTACTCTAGCAGAGCTGACGGGTGAGCTTTGAGCACAAAAGAATCTTTTTTATCTATCTCTTTTTTGGCAACAGTCACTCACGCATAGAAGGTATAGGTGAACGGAAGATTCACACCTACACCCAAGCTCTTTTCAATAATTGATCTGATATTCTGAAGATTATTAAAATTTGAACTACTTTTATGTAGAAACTTTAATCGTATATAGCTTCATTTCTCAGTAAGTTGCTAAATCTTCAGCACCACTAAACAAAATTCTATTTTTCTAAAATTCCGTAACGTCTGATATTTTTTGAATAGCTTAGTTCAAGTTAAAAAAGAAAACTGGTGAAATTTTTACTCATAATAATTAGATCCTAAATGATCTTTACCTATAATAAAAGTTTCACGAAATTTGCTTTTCCCATTGATGAGAAGTAAATGATACAATGTAAAACACAATGAGATTTAGTAATGCTTGTTCACACCGTGATGTCAACTATCAATATTAAGCTTTGCAAAGTATACAAATCATTGTAAATGAATTCTTTTTAAAATCTATCTGTTGATTTGAGTTAATTTGAGGAGTATTCTCACATCAATGTTTTATAGTCAGCACTGTGACATCAACACCAACCAATAGATGCATAATTGAAGGAATGTTGTCCTGTATTGCACACATTTTCTTAGTAGCTAAGTTTTCTAGTTTTTATGATGATTCCTATGTAACTGCTTGTTCTCTGTAGGCAAGAAGCGACCAAAAATCTTAGAAAAAAATTGGGAAACGTTCTAACTAGAGATGCTGTATGCAAGTTCCATCGATTTTGTGTGTTTTGCGGTACTATTTTGAAGCATGAAATCATCAACATGTGTTCATACAATTGAATACACTTCGTTATCAAAGAAATATCATAAGTAATAGTATTCAAGAATTCTGCCAAAGAAATTCCTCATTTGCTGAATAATTGTTACAGATACTACGATGATTTATTGGAAAATCGAAGATAAACCATAAACTATTTCACAGTTCCATTATCTCATATAATTCGAGTAATACATTTCTAAAGCACTTTGTGAAATGATGAATTCATTTCTACAGAGGATTTCGCTCATCAAGATATGAGTATGACATATTTCTTGGATAATGTGCTATTTTGAATTTAGGAATAGAGGAACTATAATGAAATCGAGAAGAACTTCTAATTTTTCGGTACACTCTATATTGCTTGATTATAGTTGCCTGAGTTTGTACACAATGGAAAAAAACGATTAATCCATATGAGCGATAGAATAATTGACTCAAAGTGAAAATTTTTATCAACCATCTCTATAAACAGTACGTGAAAGACAATACAAAACTAGCACGGCTTTCCCTGCCATAGAATGACTCATTTTGTGCACAAAATTGAAATTCACTTTTATTCGATAGAGTGTTCAAAATTTTTGTACTTAAACTAACAAATAATATTCATGTGACGCTATAATAAAACACTTCATTTAACTGCAGAGGACTTCGAGTGTTCAATGGTACTTTATTTTTCAGTATGAATATATTTAAATGGTTCCTCTAGGATGGCGTAACACTGGTAATATGAATACTGCACGATATCATCATACCGCATCCGTATTAAGAAATGGAAAAGTGTTAGTTACTGGTGGAGATAATGTTAGTTCTTCTTTTAGTAGTACTGAGTTATATGATCCATCAACAGAAAATTGGACAATGACTGATACTATGAATGATGCACGACGAGACCACACAGCATCCGTATTAGAAGATGGACAAGTATTAGTTGCTGGTGGAAAGAATGATTCTTTTGAATTAGATAGTGCTGAATTATATAATTCATCAACAGGAACTTGGAAAGCGACTGGTACTATGAATGATGCACGATATTGGCATGCAGCATCCGTATTAAGAAATGGTCAAGTGTTAGTTACTGGTGGATATAATGGTAATTCTTCGCTCGATAGTGCTGAGTTGTATGATCCGTCAACAGAAACTTGGACAATAACTGGTAGTATGAATTATGCTCGATATTATCACACAGCATCCGTATTAAAAAATGGTCTAGTGTTAGTTACTGGTGGCACTAATGGTACTTTTACTCTAAATAGTGTTGAATTGTATGATCCCGCCACGGGAAATTGGACAGACACAGGTAACATGAATATTGCACGACATTGGCACACAACATCTGTATTAAACAATGGAAAAGTGTTAGTTGCTGGTGGATATAATGGTAGTTCTTATTTAAATAGTGCTGAATTGTATAATGCATCAACCGAAACCTGGACACTAACTGGTACAATGAATAGTGCACGATATAATCGAAAAGCATCCTTATTAAACAATGGAAAAGTTTTAGTCACTGGTGGAGTGAGTATGGAGAATATCGCAAATAGTGCTGAGTTGTATGATCCATCATCAGGAAGTTGGACACCAACTGAAAATATGAAGGGTGCACGATTTTGGCATACTGAATCCATATTAACAAATGGAAAAGTGTTAGTTACTGGTGGATATTTCCTTAATGCTTTGAATAGTTCAGAATTATATTATTTATCTCCAACAAATGAATAATGAGTAATTTTATGTTTACAAGTATATGCAATTTAGCATTCCAAGACTAGTATGATGAAGACAACTATTGGAAGTATATGACAATGAATAGTTTCCTCCGATGATTTTTTTGCGCTTGTGATTCATTTGAGAGTTCATTTGAAAATAGAAATATATTTTTGAAATTTCTATGTTGATGTATTAAGCTTATTTTGATGAAGAAGTTTCAGTTCATATGATAATTGTGCACTTCTCAAAGTATTGCATTGTATTTCCAATTCATCTTTCGTTCAAAAATTCGATCTCTTTTTTATATCAACAATTAATATCCTATCAATACTTTGAGCTACATTGGTAGATTGAACTTTGGCTTTGTATATGTAAATTTTGAAACGTTCTCCTTACCTATTCAAGAAAAATTACGGTTTCTTGTCCTTAATTTTGTCTAATAGCATGTTATGTTGTTCAATTCGAATAAGTAAATTTTCATTCAGTTCTATTATATACCGGAATTAGTGTTGCTAAAATAGAGAAGAGAAAATCATCTGATAGATATTTGAGATATGATATGTGCAGAAATACAGAAGTTTTCTCTTCATCTCACTCATGTTCTATAGATATACAAGATACAACACAAAATATAAGTCATTTGATCGTTGAAAGTGAGAAAAATAAAATAATGCTATTTGCTTGCAAGCGATTTTTCTTGTCCTATTGGTAGTATTCTATTTTTTTAGAATTTAATAGTAAGTTACATCAAAATTCATCGACAGATTTCAAATTTCATCTAAAAATATGCATCTATTCAAGAGTTACAACTGTTTGGATGTTCGCTAAAATTTTAGCAGCATGTAGCAAAAATTCAAAAAGTTATAACTCTTGAATGGATGTATATGTTTGGATGAAATTTTAAATCTGTCAATGAATTTTGATGCAGCTTACTATTGAGTTCTAAAACATAGAATACCATTAACAGCAAAAAAAAACTCTTGGAGGAGCTCAGGAAAATGCTAATTTTTTTCACAAACTCTCATTGCAAAAATCTTTCGATAAAAACTCATCTTTTGAGTCCAATGCCATACCTTTACAAATTTCATCTGGATCCCATGCCCTGAAGATGAAATGCAGCATACTGAAAAATCCTGGATTTGCCACTATCTTCAAAACCAAAAAAAAAGTCAAATATCGTAGATTTATCATATATAAACTGGAAACAAAATCTTGTTGAACTTCATGATTATGATGCTCTCTTGCAAGATATTGTTTACATGGAAATATGGGTGTAGGTATGGACATAGTGCGTATGGGCATGGAAGTGTGCATGTGGATAGCTAGATGTGGGTGTGAGTGTGCATGAACAGGAGATCGACATCTACACCCACACCTTTTGCCGTCAGAGTTACACTGATTGTATGCATGACAGTGCATCACCTCTATGCGGCATAAGTCTTTTATTCTTTTCTTTCATTAAGTTCATTATTTTTCTACAGTGCGATGAAAAATTCTGGATAGTAGTGTGAAGCTAATATTCATATCCAAAGATTGCTGATTCTCGTGTATTAATTTAAAAAACTATTTTAGTTCACAAATGTATGAATTAGTGTTAGTTCATACAAATATCAACTCTAATGTGGCACCTCTGATTATCTGAGAAACAGCTTCTGATGTATGGTCTACTCTTGATACGGTGAAACTATTGCTAGTCGAACTCGAATCGAATCGCATACGAACCGATTTTTCACAGACGACCCAAACCGAACTCGGACCATTGTTTGAAAAGTGAAGTCAAACCAAACCGAACTCGAACCAATTTTTTAAGAGTAAATCAGAACCGAACCGAACTTGATCAAGAAAAAACCGGCTCGATTCGGTCTCTGGTATGGGCGTGAGTATGAGTGGGTGGATGGCGACATGGGTGTGAACATGAGGTCGTGCCTGTCGCTGTGAATGTAAGTGGGGGACGGTGGGTGTGTGAGTCAGGACTTGAATTCGCATCTTCTTTTCACTCACATTCACTTATTTGTTTGACAAAATTATAATATGTAAAGCCTTCTTGTCAACATTCTTCCTCCCCTCTCCCCTCATGTCTGCCCAACAGTCATGCAGTGGGGAGCCAGGTGGGCATATGCGAAAATATTCTTTTCCAGAATGTAACCGTTTACGTAGATACCTACATATGTGATCTATTATTTTCCTCAAATAACAGTTCTCAAATTTTTACAGAGCTCTAGAAAAGAGCCTGACAAGACTTGGGCTCAGAAATCGGCATAAATAAAGTCAAGCCGCTTGGCAATATAATACAATATTCCACAAACAAACACTATCGTAAAAAACTTGCTCACCTATGAAATTTATATTAAAAAGAAATTATCGTAATCCAATTAAAAATAGAGTAGAAAACTAAGGATCTTAAGCCTCAAAACCTATCTGAAAACGTATCGTTCCGTATATTGTAAACGCTACGAAGGAGTAATGTCCGATCGAGCGCGCATTTTTACTACATGCTCCTACATATGTATCCTACTTATGGCGTATGCAAAATCTCATAAAACGTTTCCTAGGCTATTTTACAGGGTGCCCAAAAACTCGAGGTCTCTGAGAAGAAATCCAGCTTTAAACAGTCGCGTTATACTTTGAAGAAAAACCAAGGTGATATTGGGAATCAGCTTGTCAAGCTGCATCGAACAATATATATTTAATAGTTTTTCAAAAAACTTTCGACTCACTTTTCCCAATTAGCTGGGTTCGAAACCATACCGTTTTGTATATTCTAAACGCTACAAAAGAATAACGTCCGTTCGAGCTCAAACTTTTATCAAATGCTCCTAGATATATAAACGACTTATGGTAGATGGAAAAAAACTCATGAAACCTTTCCTAGGCTATTTTGCAGAATGTCCAAAAACCCAAGGTTTCTAGTCTGATATTCGGTTTTAGGCATACATGTTACACTTTGAAGAAAAACGAAGGTGATATTTGGAATCAGCGCATTGAACTACATCGTATGACATGTAGCTCAACATATTTTTAAAAAATGTTTTTGAGAAAAAAGGACGAGGTCCCCCAGCCACATTTTTTTCTTGAAAAACCCTTTTATCTTCTTAGAAACGATTTTCTGAGTGGTATACTGTCATCTCTAGTCGAATGAAAGACAATTACGAGAAAAAATCGCATGTTCGCCAGTTTATGCTAACGCTCCACTGTGATATGCGGGGTAAGCATGGTAGCAAAACATATAAGCCATCATTGACTGTAACAGACTGACCAGAAGCATAAAACGGCATGAGAGCGATATTATTTCTCTCCTTTTTTATATTCTTTTTTTTCCAAAGGTCCTTTTAGTAATTTCAATACTTTCGTTGGGTTTATGAATAGCTTCAGTCACCAAATGCAAATTCTTTATGGGCTGTTTTTTGAGATATTATTGCTTAACCTCACGTTCAAGTGTATGATTCACGTAAGGATCAATAGCTTCATCATCTTTCACATTTCAATCCTGACGGTATTGCACTAAGATCTTTTCATGTATTCGAATGAATTCTTGTGAATTTCATAGGATTTCCTAGCCTATGAGAAAGTTTGTTTGGCAGCTGTGACCCTTGCATTGCTGTGCATGCCTAATATAAAAGTAT
>CAJNOP010000337.1:170127-183262 GCA_905250075.1 Rotaria sp. Silwood1
AAAAAACCAGAGACGTAGCACTGTACTGTTAGCAATTATTGTAAAGGGTTGTGATGTTTATTGCTTTTGTATGTTCCTCGATGGCAGAAAGAAGAAATATAAGGAGTGTTGTTCTGTTGAATGCGTTATTATAAAGAGCAAAGGTAATCAACAGAAAAATTGATTGTTTGGGAACGAACGAAAGAAAGAAATAAAATGGTAGAATGTTGATGTCTTTATTGAAGAATAGTTTCTCCGATGCACATACGCGTTGACAAAGTCAAAGTGTTTTGCATAGGTTAAATCAACAAATGGGTCCGAAAAAAAAACAACGGCATTCATTTTATTCATTCATTTATTCATGTATGTATGTATTTATTTATTTATTTATTCATTCATTCATTCATTCATTCATTCATTCATTTATTTATTCATTCATTTATTTATTCATTCATTTATTTATTCATTCATTTATTTATTCATTCATCCTGTTTTCATCAAATCACTTCATGGGCTTCTTGTTCTGCTCGTCATGCGTTATACTGTAACTCAAGCAAAAAAACCATGACTTCTCTTTTTGCATTTTTGACGTAGAGATATATGCATAACTTAGAAGATCAAACAAAGCATTATAAAAATATTCTAGCGTGGCAGGATACATTGAGGGTGAACGTGTTGATTACCTTTAAAGCCGCACCGCATTCTCACTCACTCTCACTCTCTGGTTAACTTCAAAAACTTCATCCGAAGAGAAAGAAGTAGCTAAATTATCAAAGCCAAGACATCGAGTTGGTGACTGAATTAGAAGATATTGACAGTGACAGGGGTAACTACTGCTAGAATGTTTGTCCCGATCCTGCATTTAACTAAGCAATTGATGCAGACGGTTATAATTCCGTCCGCATGTCAAATTTTTCCTTCAAATATAGTAGTGGCATTTTCTTTTCTTTTGTGAATAAACTTAATTGTAGAACCTTACTAACACTTTAAGTATTGCCTCAACACATCGCTGACAGTTTCGGTTATGAAAATGAAGATCATCAAAAGAAAAATCCCCGATATTCACAGCGCCACAGAGCATACTTGAGACTGTGATTGTGGATGGGTTTAACTGTTTTGATACCTCAATCCACATTCACACCCTCGTCGAGTGGTATTATCGGATTGCTGTAGATCTTGGCTTCATGTTGCTTGCGCTACTTTATCTTGTTGGATAGTGAACATGACAGTAAAAACTCCGACGACAATTACTGACAAAGCGCCTAAGAAATTTTTTTCGAAGCTTAAGGATGGTATTTTCTTTCAGTGCTCTACAAAAACTTGACTACAGTTCAGAGAAGCTCTGGATATCAATAGAATTTATGATGAGGATGTGGGTGTGAGTGTCTGGTTACTTCATCAGTGATACATATGGTCGTTCAGGTAGTCCTTTACGAAGATACGAACGCCTACATCTACACTCACACCCAATACATTTCAATAGAAGATGTTCCAGCTCTATGCAATAGAACAATTATTTGTCCAAAAAATGAACATTCTCTCATGATAAATGAACAAGTACTTCAGCGACTACCTGAAGAAGAAAAAGCATATAGAAGTGTGGATGAAGTAGAATGTGAAGATAGCAATGAAGGAACAAACTATTCTACAGAATTTTTGAATAGTCTCACAACATCAGGTATGCCTCCTCATAAACTTACTCTAAAAATTGGCGCAACTGTTATGCTTCTTCGCAATCTTGATGTTAATCAAGGTCTCTGAAATGGAATTTGACTCATTGTACGCCATATACACAATTGATTATGAAATGGCAACTACACCTAACAAAGAAAATAGAGTTCTAATACCAAGAATTACTTTGACACCGTCTGATTCATTTTTGCCGTTTAAATGAGATGTGGATATGGACGTTAGCAGATTTCTATTCATACTGATATCCACATCACACACACACCCCACATATGGAATGTATTTTAATTTAATTATTCTTTTCATATATTCACAATGAATACCATGGATCTTTATTATATATTGAAAGACTTCTCAAATCTGATTCAAATGAAATTTCTTAAATTCAATATGAAATCAAATTTACAGAAACATTACTATGCCATGTGTCATACTAACTCTTCTTACAAGAACAATTTCAACTAAAATCAAGTTTATCAATTGAATAATTTTTTCTTTGTTTTGAAAAGTTGCTTTTGTTGCAAGCAAAAAGAAAACACTTGTTGAAAATTTTTTATTTTATTTTGTTATAAAGAATAATACCAAAATCAAGACAAAAGATACGTATATAATCAAGCAAATAAATAAAAGAAATACACACACATATATACTACGCACTACTCAAATATTCAAAATCTTTTCGCATTTTTTTTTTATAATGAAAAGAAGTTTTTTTATTGATAACGTTTCTTCTAGCTAATCTTCGAAATCCAAAGAAAAAAAAAAAGTAAAATATCGTAGATTTATCATGTATAAATTGGAAATAAATCTTGTTGAACTTCATGATTATGATGTTCTCTTGCAAGATATTGTTTACATGGAAATACTACTTTTTCATTTGTATCCATATTAATAACTTCAATTTTATCAAGAAGCCATCCCGATAAAACTATTGAATTAGGATTTTCAATATGTAATTTAGTTAATTTACCTATATATATAAAAATTTATTAAAAGAAAAAATATCAAAATTTTTTCTTACCTAATTCTAAACATTCAATAATAAATTCATCAATTCCATCACGTTCATATAAATTTTTTGTTTTTTGTTTTAATAATATTTTACTCGTATTACCAAGAGTACCATAAAGTATAATTGATACATTAGTATCTATACCAGCATCTGATACATAACCTGTATAAACAATAATTTTATACTTAACTGTATGACGATGATATTCTTGTTCAATAGAATATTCTTTTCTATTTATACAATCAAAAACATCACCATTATTATTAATATTAATCCATTGTTGTACTGGAAAGTCATATCTAGACAAAAAGAAAAAAAATTTGTTTTGTTGAATAACAAATTAAATAATTTTTTTTTTTCTTTCTAAATAATAAATTCTTACTTAATGCCTGTTGATAGATCAGTTATAATAATATGTGAAACATGCCACATATTTTCATCACTATCAGATGTTTGAGGTAAATATTCATTTTGTTCTTGATGACCTAATATAATACGACGTAATTCACCAAGAGATTGACAATTCAACATAAACATATTAGTTTGTCCACTATACATATTATATTTCAATTAATAATATATTTTGAGAAAAAAAAAAAAAAAAAAGAATTTTTTTTTTTCTTACCGTTGAAAAATTCTTTTATTTACTGAATTTTTCATTATAAGTTTTTCTGATCGATTTTTATTTCCTTCAACAATAATCCAACCATTTTGTATTGTTCCAGCATTTGGTTTATCTGAAGTAATAACTAATATTTCATATGGAATTAGTTGACTTGATGTTAATGATTCATATTGATTTTTAGGATATGAATCATTATTACAAAATAATTCTCGTACAATTTGTCGATCATCTTTTTTTGATGATAACCATTTATTACATGGAAATATATATGTTTGTCCTGTTTGTATATCATCAATTTGTACATATTCTAAATGCCATGAATTTTTTAATATAGATGAATCATCATGCCATATACGTATTTTATTTAATTGTCCTAAATTTGACATATTTTCAAATGTAAATATATCTTCATGATTACGTTCAAATTTATTTTTATATGTTGAAGAATTTTTTAATTCTAATTGTTGACTATCACCATTTTGACCTGAAAAAGATGTTTTTTTTTTGTATAAATATCAAAAAGAAAAAGTGTTTTTTTTATTTTTGTACCTGAAATAATAATAAATACATTTGAATCACAATTTGCACCATCTATATCACTTGTTTTAGTTATAATACGATAAGTTGTTCGATATGATGTTGATATTCTATTAGTATTTGTTACTGGTATATCAGAATAATAATCTGTGTCATATCCTATCCAATTATCAAGTACAAATAAATATGTTTCTTCTTTTAAATTTTGTTTTGGATATTTAATAAGTTGAATTTTTTCTAAATACCAACGATTTCGATCTTGTATAGATTTTGGTAAAATTGATACACATAATTTTGTTAGTTTACCAACATCTTCTAATTCATACTAAATTAAAAAAATAATTAAAACAAACAAAAATATAATCTATATCTTACATGAAATACATCAATAGATGATCTTTCAAAAAATCCTTTTTGTTTTCTTATAAGATATTCTGATGATGAACATTTTGTACCAAATAATCTTAAACTAATATCACAATCACAACCAGCATTTTCCATATGTCCTGTATATATGGTTATTGCATATGGAATTGCTAATCAAAGAAAAAAAAACAAAAACAAAAATTAATAATTAAAATTTTTGATAAATAAATTCAATCTTACATGAACGATATAATGTTTTATTTAAATCTTGTACTTTAAGAATACGTTTTGTTTTTCTATCACCTTTATATTTTGATAACCAATCATTACAAACAAAATAAAATGTTCGTCCTTTTGTTGGCATTTCAACAATAACATTATCAAGAAACCAACTATCAGCTAATGTATTACCATTATGTTCAATTTCAATCATTTCTATATCACCAATATCAAGTTCTTGTAATGAAAATGTTTCAATAGTTCCTGGTTCAAAACGTCGTCGATGCATTACTTCTAAATCCATCATAGGTGTTTGACGACCTTGAGAACCAATTAAACGAATAGATACATTTGCTGATGTACCAGCATCAGGCGCTTCGCCAGTTTTTATTTTAATATTATAAGGAATATGTCTTTCAGTTGAATGAGGTACTAACCCTGTACCACTTATTGAACTTTGATAATTCTTTGAAAAAATAAAAAAAAAAAATTTTGTTTATAGCGATGAAGTAATAAAAGATACATTTAATAAATTTACTTTTTCATAAAGTATTCGTTCAAGTGTTGAATAACCTTTATCTTTTATTAACCATTGATCACAATTAAATACAAATGTTTGTTGTTCATTTTTAATTTCAATTTTTTCTAAAAACCAACTATCTAATACACCACTTTTATCTTGTCGAACTTTAATTTTATAAATATTTCCTAAATCATGACTTTCAATTATAAATCTATCGATTTGTTTTCTTTCAAATTTATTTTTATTTGTTTGAGAATATTTTAATTCTTGTTCATTTGTATCATCTTTATCTCCATACATTGTTAGAAAAACATTTGTATCTGTACCAGAACCAGCTTTATCCCCTGTATAAACATCTACTATATATTTTTTTGTACATTTTTCATCAATTAAATTTTCTGGAATAAGATCACGTACAATAAATCCATCATCTTTATCTTTAGCAAACCAACGATTACATCGAAATATATATGTTTTTGTTTTTTGATTTTTAATTAATCGACGTATTTCAACACGATCTAAATGCCATGATGCACCTATTTTATTGAAAAATATATATAAATTTTTGTAAATTCATATGTGTATTTTATTTTACCTAAACCACGATTATCATGTCCAATACGAATTTTTTCAATATAATCTCCAACATCTTCAAGTTCATGTAGAAATGTATCAATAGAACCCATTTGAAATTTTCCTTGTCGTTCTGTTATATTACATAACATAATTTGATCAGTTGATTTTTTAAGACCATAAATTTGTATATAAACATTAGCATCTGTTCCAGCACCAGAAATTTTTGATGTATAAACTTTTATTTCATATGGAATATCTAATAAATGAAAATTTCACATTATATATTTATTTTTTTTTTTGGTTGTATTCTTCAGAGATGTCCATCGCGGCGCTGCCGCTGCCGCGGTGGCGGTGGCGGCGCAGTAGCGGCAGGTTTTTTAAAAAACTATCGCAGCAGCGGCAGGATTTTTTTTTTGGAGGACATTGAAAAACTGTATGAATTTAATAGAATTTCAGGATTTACAAATGAAACGCCCTGATATTGAATAAATCTGATGGACTAGTACCCATATCTCTGGTCAAATATAGTCACAGCAGTGAAATTAGAAACACTTTTTTGAAAACCGTCGCGGCAGCGGCACGTTTATTTTATAACTCATCGCGGCAGCGTTTCTTTTATAAGTCATCGCGGTGCGGCAGCGTCGCGGCAACATTTTTTTATAAATCGTCGCGGCGCGCAAGCGGTGCGGCAGCTTTTTTTTTCTAAGGCCGCGGCAGATTTTCAGCCGCGATGGACATCTCTGGTATTCTTACATGATGTTTTAATTCCAGTTGACATTTCAATCGGATATAATTCAATTTCTAATTGAGCATCTTTTTTTGTTTTACTTATCCATTTATCACATGGAAATATCCATGTATGACCTAATTTAGGTATATTAATTTCTACACGTTCTAATAACCAATCTGATGCAAAACCTGAATTATCATGACCAATTCTTAATAAAAAAAAAATATTATTAAATCATAATTCTTTTTTTTTTAATAAATATTTTATACATACTTTATCTTTTTTTGGTTGACCAATATCTATAGTTTCAATTTCAAATAGATCTTTATGACCTTTTTCAAATGGATCTTTATTTGTAATTGATTTAACTAATGGAATTTTGCCTAATATTCAAATAAACATATTATTTATTTTATTTAATAACAAATCAATTTTACCTGTATCATTATATTCTCCAAATATAATAATATAAACATGAGCATCTGTACCACTATCAAATTTATCTGCAGTAATTACATTAATTCGATAAGTTGTAGCTAAATTTTATGATTTACAAAAAAAAATTAAAAATATTACTTTTTGTTTTTTTTTATAATTTACTTTGTTGTATAGGTGATAAATACTGTGTTGTATTTTCAGATGCATAAATTTCACGTGATATCATTTTATCATCTTCATCAATAGCTAACCATTTTTGACATATAAAATGATATCTTTTAAATAATAGAAAGATAATTAAAGAATAATTTTTTTTTTCTTTCTATTATATATTTACCGAAGACCAGTTTCAGGATCAATAATTTCAATTCGATCAAGATACCATGCAGAATTAAGCTATAGAAATAAGACAAAAAAAAGAAATGTTTAGAATACGAGAATGATAACATTTTGTAGAGGAAATAAATAATGATACTTATTAATAAAAGAATAATTTTATCTTTCAAATTTCTCAATAAATATTTGTAGAATCTACAAATTCAAATTAACTTTAAATCTGAAATCAACTTGTCCAGCTAAAATAGATCATGCTTGACTAAAGTTGCTAATAGATAACAACCAGTATAAACAATAGTCACTATTCCACAAAGCTTGCGCAAAGACAATGGAAAACAAACTATATTATCTTTTATTATATTTCGAACATTATCGCATCATCGACGTTTGAGCTATAGTTTGACATGAATAGATCACTTGATATTTTTGTAAGAAGTTGACAGAAAGCCGATGTGTCATCTGTGGACAAACTGTTGTCTTCTCTAGAGGTTAGGGTAAGGACTCATGCCAGAGATGTCCATCGCGGCTCAAAATCTGCCGCTGCCGCGCCGCGACCAAAATCAAACAAAGCTGCCGCGCCGCTCCCGCGACGCGACGGCCTGTTAAAAAAAGCTACCGCGCCGCTGCCGCGACGCGCCTTAAAAAAAAACTTGCCGCGCTGGTATTCGAAAAAATGTTTTGATTTTAAAGGTTTTGACTGGTTTGAAATAGAACTGATGGCGCTAATCGATCAGATTCGCTAAGTCTTACAGTATAGCATGCATAAACATGCAGATTCTGTGCAAATTCATGAATTTTTGAAATTTTTTCCTAAAAAGCTGCCGCCGCTGCACCGCTGCCGCGACGGCAAAATAAAAAATCTCTCCCGCGCCGCGATAGTTTTTGGAAAAAATCTGCCGCTGCCGCGCCGCGATGGACATCTCTGACTCATGCATATCAGCTGATGACAACTATATTAACAATTGATATTGAATTCTAGCTTATTTGTAACGAGCTGTTCATGAACAAGGAGAAAACAGCGAACTTTAAATGACTTCTAAAAACTTGAAATTTCATAAGATTTCAAAACCAAACTCTCTGTTGTTGTCTCCCTATTACAGCTCGTTTCAAAAGTAAGAATCTACAAAATCATCTTTTTAAGTTGCGCTTTCTCTCTCGAAAGTTAACAACTTTTTAAAATAATCTATGTAAATGATTCTAATATGATAGTAATATCAGCATTCCTTTATTTGTTTGTATTAGAACGAAAGGATAATTATGAAAATGTAAACAGTAAATCTTTCTAAAAGAATTGTGATGAGACCATACTCAAATAATATAGGTCATAATCCTGATTCTAGTCTCACAAGATCGAAACCAGGACTATTTTGCAGTTTTCTATTTAAAAGAAATATTTAATAGTCTTTCACAAACTAAGCTGATTAAATCTGAATGAAATTTTCTATTATTAAAATTTTATTGTTCTCTCTTAAAAAAAGTTATTCAGATTCTTTTATGTTAGATTTATAAGTCAATTTTTAGTCTAATGTTCATACCCCTTTATTATCATGTCGAATTTTAATTTTAGTTAATTTTCCCAATGATGGAGCTTTGATTTCGAAAATATCTTCCTAAAATCGCAAAAAAAAACAAAACTTATTTTGAAAAATAAAAAAACAAAACAAACTTGTTTTCGTTCAAATGGATTGTTATTTGTTTTTGATTTTATTAATTGACGTTCACCTATAATAAATCTTTATATAATAAAATAAAATTTAATTATTTACCTGAATCTTTATTTTGACCATAGATTGTTAGAAAAACTTTTGAATCAGTACCAGCACCACTTTTATCACCGGTAAAAACATGTACAAGATAAATTAATTCTAATAAAATATTTTCTTTTTGTTTATTTAATTTTAAAAGAAAAACATTACTTTTACCTTTTCGATTACTTGATATATCACTATTATCATAAGTAGGTAATAATTCTCGAATAGTTTGTTTATCACCTTGATCTTTATCAAACCATTGTTGACAAATAAACCAATATTCTTCAATATTTGAATCTGATGTATTAATTTGATTTAAATATTTTGATCGATCAGATTTTGTATCTAAATATAAAAGAAAAAAAAAACAAATTTGAGCTTATGATCTCGTTTTTTTTTTGTTTATCAAATGATTTACTTAAATATCGTTGAATGAGAACCTAAATTGAAAGATTTTTATTAAATAAAAATTTTTTTTTTTGATCAATAAAAACTTACTTTTTCAAGATACCATGCTGCACGGGAATTTTCTGAATGATGACCAATTCGAATTTTTTCAATTGGTCCAATATCAGGAGCTTCGATTTTAAATTTATCAATCTTAAATAAAATTCGTTTAAAAGAAAAAAACTGAAGTTTCTTGAAAACTAGTCATACCGATTTTCTTTCAAATGAATCAGATTTACTTTTTAGAGGAATTTCTTCTGTTCTACCATATAGACCATATATTTGAATAAAGACTTTTGCATCTGTACCAGCACCAGCTTTATCACCAGTAAAAACTGTTATTTCATATGGTATAACTATAGACAAAATATTATTTATTATTTAAATTATATTTTCAATTGGTTTAATATTTACGATTTGATTTTTTAATTATGTCCGATGGTGTTAAATCAAGTTCAATTTTTCCATCACCTTCTTTTTTATCTAACCAACGATGACAATTAAATCTATTGAAATCAAAGATAAACATTAAAATAAAAAGAATTTAAATATCTATCAATTGAATTAAATAATAGAGACTACTCATTAGAGCTATTGATCGCGGCGGAAGCTTTTCTTTTTTTCTGGAGAAAATTTTAATACTACAGGAATTGGCATAGAATATCAGTATCTACAAATTAGACACTCTCGCATTGAATGAATCTTATGTATAAGTAACAAAAGCGAAAAATACCATCACGACAGCGACATCGCTGCACTTTTCTTTTGTATCACTACAGCAGCTTTTAAGCAGCAATAGACATCTCAATTATTTATTAGACTTAGTAAACTTTGTTTACCTTAAAAAAAAAGACTAGTACCGATGACCTCTTGCTGAAGATATCGAATGTTTTTATTGTTAAAACTCTGAGAGTCATCTTATAAGGAAAAACTTACTATCTAAATCATATGGTATACCCCCTTTTCATTTGATTTTGATTCTATTTTTTCTGATCATCATCTAAAGATTCCGAGAAAGGATATGTATCGTTTGGAATTGATTTCAAATTTCGTCACATCACTGATGCTAGTTGTTTACTGATAACTCCTCAGAAGAAAGATTTCTAGTGCTAATTTTTTTCAAATATCTAGAGTAACTGAACATAGTTCAGAGATGTCCATCGCGGCGCTGCCGCGATGGCGGTGGCGGCGCGACAGCGGCAGGTTTTTTAGAAAATCACTGCGGCAGCGGCGCGGTAGCGGCAGATTTTTTAAAAAGTCATCGCGGCAGCGGCAGGTTTTTTAAAAAACTATCGCAGCAGCGGCAGGAGTTTTTTTGGAGGACATTGAAAAACTGTATGAATTTAATAGAATTTCAGGATTTACAAATGAAACGCCCTGATATTGAATAATCTGATGGACTAGTACCCATATCTCTGGTCAAATATAGTCACAGCAGTGAAATTAGAAACACTTTTTTGAAAACCGTCGCGGCAGCGTTTCTTTTAGAAGTCATCGCGGTGCGACAGCATCGCGGCAACATTTTTTTATAAATCGTCGCGGCGCGGCAGCTTTTTTTTCTAAGGCCGCGGCAGATTTTCAGCCGCGATGGACATCTCTGACATAGTTAAGTTCGTTTTTAGAAAATCTAATTATCTCGAGATTTGAGTAATCTAAATTTTCGAAATTGATGTTGATAACGAATATGATTTTATTCATATACCTATAAAGTTCTTGATGTATTGGTATATCAATTTCAATCCAATCAAGAAACCATCCTGCACCAGATTTTTTTCCATTATGTCCAATAAGTATATGTTCAATCTATTGATAATATTAAAATAATCTTAATAAATCAAAGACAATTAACAAACTTTGCCAAGATCATTAAATTCACATGTAAAATTATCGATAGATCCACGTTCAAATAGAGCTTTTGTATTGTTTATTGTTTTAAGTGGAATTTTATCTGTATTACCTTTTTCACCAAATATTTTCAAATGTACATCAGCATCAGTACCAGCTTGAAAAATATCACCAGTTTTTATTTTAATATTATATGTTGTTTTATTTAAATTTTGTGTTGATGTTAATTCACGAACAATTTGTCCATCATCTTGATCAACAGCAAGCCATCTAAGAATAAATTATTTTTTTTTATTTTAAATACAATTACTCTTTTTGTTTTTTTTTTTGTTTAAATACCTATTACAAATAAATGTTACTGGTTCAAAATGTTGATCATCTTGACGAATAACAACTTTATTTAAAAACCATCCAGAATGTTTTCCTAGTTAATGATTAGATAAATAAATAAGTAAAAAAACAAAAGATTTTTTTTTTTTAGCATAACTAACCAGTACCATCATGACCGATTTGAATTTTTCGTATTTGTTTTAAGAAAACAGCTTCAATAATAAAACTATCAACCTGTAAAAAAAAAATACGAAAATTTTGTAAATGAATATTTATTTTTACTTGATTTTTTTCAAATTTATCTTTATTTTGTAATGAATATTCTAATAAACGAACTAGAAAAAATAAATGATATATTTTCGTTTTTTTTTTTTTTGCATTCAAAAAATATTAATAATTAAATTTGATATTTAACCTCCTGTATCACCATAATCACCATAAATATTAATAAAAACATTTGCATCTGTACCAGCACCAGTTTGATTTCCTGTATATACATCAACTATATATTGAACAATAGGTAAAGATCTTGATATTCCGGGTCCTTCAGCTGGTAATTCTCGAATAATTTGTTTATCATCTTCTGTTTTTGATAACCATCTTCCACAATGAAATGTATATTGTTGATGTGTTTTAAGATTTTTCATTTCAATCTAAGAACATCATTAAATAAAATAAACGAAAGAATAATGTCGAATTAGGTGATCTATTTTAGAATTGAGAAATCAATTATACTATGTTATTGAGTAAATCGAGCCGCTTATCGAATTTAAATAGTAAATTTTATCTTCATAAGATTTTCAACGAATTCGAGTCTATTTATTAAGAGATGACTATGTACTCAAAGCATGATTATTGTGATCGTTGATATTATTCGAAAGTATTTCGAAGAAGTTTTTCATTATATACAGTTCTATAGAGATTCTCACGAAATAAAGCTTATACACTTATCATCTCTGAACATCTTATCTGTGAGAGGAAGAAAAAAAGCGATTTTCAATAATTTATCATCGTTTTTCGGTAATGGTGGGTCTTCATGTCTTCCTATTGAAGACATGGAGACTTACCATTAGAAAAAAAAAACGGTGATAAATTATTGAAATATAAGCTTGGAGTTCAAGTGAGATCAACAACTACAATAATCATCTCTCAATAGATTGACTCGAGTTCTTTGAAAGTCTTATGAAGATCATATTTGCTATATACAATCCGATGAGCGGTTTGTCTTACTCAACAAATTGGTATTATCAGTTTGTCACTTCTGAACAGGTCACTTAATCCAGTAGAGTCCTTTCTTTTTTTGTTTTTTTTTCATACTCGATCAAGATGCCATGATGCAGATAAACTTTCCTTATGAAGACTAACACGTAATTTCGATGGTACACCAATATCATATATATCTGCTTCAAATTGATCACAATGACCTTGTTGAAATGTATCTGAATTTCTTTCTAATTTAATATCTCTTGATTTTCCATTACTACCATAAAGAACAAGAATTGCTTGAGCATTTGTACTTGCTCCTTTCTTATCACTTGTATATACCCATATATGCCATGGAGTAGCTAAATAAAGAAAATTCATTGATGAAAATAATATTTTATTTATTTACTTGGTGGATAAATTTTACGTAATGATATATCTTCTTTTAATCGACGTTCAATACGTTTATCACCTTGATCATAAGCTAACCAATTATTGCAAGGAAATGTTTGTTTAATACCTGTACTTG
>CAJNOP010000337.1:183362-196852 GCA_905250075.1 Rotaria sp. Silwood1
TCCGTTTTTCAATAGAAACATCATAGTAACAGTACTTAATAGTACAAATTGGCTTTTCATATCTGCCATACATACTATGAACTGATTAAAATAGGCGTGGATGAAACTAATCAGCGATTTCTTCGCTTATTGTCTGAACTGAATGTAAGTATGAACAGTAATTACAGCAAAGAGATCTTTCGCTCATCTCCAGTAATAGACTACGTATGAGCAAGGAAATAAGACCCTAAAGTTGCGTTCATTTTGTCGATCTATCAGATACTGTGAGTTTTCAGCAACGTTCAAGAACTGAGAAATATGAACTTGTAAGTTGTTGATATACTATCAACCAAGTTATGATAATTCCTTGAGAGAAACGAGAATCAACCATTAGTTCTGTCATAGTTTCGGCATTCATAAAAGCCAAAATGATGCTCTTTATGCAATAGTTTTTACACCTGCATGTTTATATTCAGAAATTCCTAAAAGATATGAATCTAAGAGCAAAATATATCAGGTGAATGTGTAGATATTGATGTTAGTTTCCTCTTCATCTACACCCACACCAACATTATCTATCAAAATTTTTGTTTGAATACGACGACCAATCTCAGTTAAATCTATTCAAATACACTATTGATTATATTCTTCAATGATTTCATTTGTATATAGCTGTTGGTCGTGAATAATCAACTAACTATTGACAATGATACTTCTGATGTAGTGTCAGACAGCTTGATAATCAGCCAAATATAATGTTTTGATGACTTTTCAGCAAAAAATGATTTATGAGTCATTCTAAGAAGAAATAGATTTCTTTTTCTTTAAGTTCTGCAGCACAGCCAATGTGCAAACATGTTTGCGTGTGTTGTTCGGCGTTTCTGAAGCAAAGTATTTTATCTTATCAAAGTTTTCATGAAGGTCTTGTGATTTATATGGTGGATATAAAAAGCTGAAAGGAAGAGTGCAAATAAGAAAAGGAGACAGTTAAAAAGAAATCAGAAAAAGGAAGAAAACATAACATTGATGTTTTAGTGCGGCAGAACTTTGCTCACAAGAACTCAGAAAGATACCACTACGGGTTTCAAGCAAGCAAAAGTTCACGCAGTTACTTCCAAAGACGTAAGACAATCGAATGACATTGAGTTTCCAGTGCTCGAAATGATTATTACTACGGCAGATGCATCTCAAATTCTGAAGACAGACGATGATATCATTGAAAAGTTTGTATCGAAACAATCAAACAGAGCAATCGAGGAGAAGACGTCACTGGATGAGGTTGGATCTGAACGCTCATACAAAGCAGATGAGGAACATTTTCCACTAGATGAAATCAGACCTGATCGATCGGCCGATGTAACAGAGGAACATAAGGTATTTGATGAGCCTCAATCTGAGCACTCTAACGAACTCGATGAATCGCTATCGAAACATATGATACGTGACGAGTCAGAATCTAAGCGGTCATACAAAGTAGATGAAGAGTACATGCAACTGAAAGTAGTATCTCCAGATGTTGATCTTACTCCAGTTGATGGAGAAGCTTTCACACCAACGATATGTCAACAGCGACAGGCTGCTATCAACAATATGTCCTATCGACGCACTATTGATCAATGGCAACCAGCGTCACTTGAACAGTTGATCGACTTTATTAAAAGTCTATCTGTAAACAAAAACGAAGTTGACAAAGCATGAATTATTTTTTATTGGATCTCTCAAAATATTCGATACGATACAAATGCTTACTTTAATAATAACATTGGTTCACAAGCATCCACCAATGTATTTCTTAGTCGTAAAGCAGTATGTGAAGCCTATTCAACCTTATATGCAGACTTATGCACTCGAATTGGACTCCAGTGTCATCATGTGAGTGGTTATGCAAAAGGATATGGGTTTAATCCTCGCCAAACAAACTTTGAAAAGGCAGATCATGCATGGAATATTCTCTCGCTCAAGCATGGGCACTCTTACTTTATTGAATCGACTTGGGATTCAGGTTATTTGAACGCTTCAACACACCAATACAAAGCAAAACTAGCGCCTCACTATTTCTTCTGTCGACTTGAACATATGATATATGGTCACTTGCCAGAAGATCCTCAATGGCAATTGCTCGAACATCCATTAACAATGAAACAATATTTCATGCTACCTCATATACACGAAACATTTTTTGAACTCAATTTAAATATTGTATCACCCGTCTATACGCACAAAATTACTCTTGAGCCAGGACAATCATATGGGGAAGTACTTATTGCAACATCGACTGATGGTGTTGAACTATCTGGATCGTTACGTGATAAATCGGATACGAAAATTGAAGGTGGTGATTTCGTGTACTTTGATCATGATCAAAATTTGTGGCGATGTCGTTTTGCTCCACAAAAAGTCGGTAATCACCCAATTTTAATATTTGGTGGTAAGAAAAGTAAGGCAAACAAATCGACTTTGAGTTGTGCTGTCGAATTCAACTTTGATATTGATCACCTTTCTACAGCAACCATTTCATATCCTATCACATCGTCACATTTTTTCAGTTATCATCTTCAAATTGTCAAGCCAATCAATACTTGTTATATTGATTGGTCATCAGACAAGAACTTTCCCTACTGTAAAATTCTAGTTCGTTCTCCTAATGATGTTCATCTTTCCGCAACGGTGGCAGATAGTATCACTGGTATGAATATAGAAAATGGAACATTGGTCAATTTTAATAGCCAAGAATCACTCTGGCAATACCTTTTTGCTCCAGCTGCTAGTGATGCGTCATATAAATTAACATTATTTGCGCGATATGTCAACGAAAATCAATCCCATTGTTTTGCGCAATTCTATTTGCAACGAATTGATAAATCCATGCTTCAAAATTACAGTCTTCTTCCGTTTACCTACGGATCTTTTCACGAGGCAAAATGTCATTTGTATGAACCACTCGATGGAATACTAAAACGTGGATCAAAAATACGATTTCACTGTCGAATTCCTGATGCTCATGAGATGAATATTACAGTCGATGGGCAATGATTGAAAGGTGATTCAGCATCATACATGAACGAGAATTATATATTCCAACGTAAAATTCAATTAAGACAGAAGGAAGTGGCTGTATGGGTGAAATTCAACAAGTAAAAGTCGAGCTATACAGGACTATTAAAGTATTCGGTTAAATAATGTAAACAAATGATAATATTTCCTAATAAATTTCGTACTTTCAAAAGATCTTCACTCAACCATTAAGCAGCCTCACCTGCCACACATCCGTTGTAGACCGGATCAAACAATCATTCGATTAATGAAATTCTCACCAAACATAAAACTCTCACTCAGATTTCCGTGTTGATCGAAAGACAAACGATCACTATCGTTTTCAAATTTTTTCCTACGTATTGAAATTCGACTGTTCAAAGGACATGAACACGAGTATTGCTGCTATTAGATATTAACATAGTTTCAAGATCAACTTGTTGCGCAAGACCGAGAAGAGGAAAGATAGTTCTCATGAGAAATGCAACCGATTAGTTCGACAAATTCAACTTGTCATATATGAAAGGAGAACATCAAAGGAATACTGTTGTCTTTTTGCGATGAGCAACACTGTGAAATAAAAGGTTTCAATAAAAATTTTCTATAATACGATTGAAATGTGAGTCATTTCATGCTACTGCAGAGAAAACAACAAGAGAATCAAATATGTTTGAAGTGCTAGTTAATCTTACGAGAATTGAAATATTTTGATGTAAAAAAAGGAATTAACTCGTTATTAACACTTTGCACAGTATATATATATATATATAGAACTTTGATATGAGTGTTTTATTTTTTCAAAATGAGAAGTCATATTCATTCTTATCCATTTAATATCCTATATGTTTTTTAACGAACTGAAAACCAACTCGAAGCTGGTCTATTTGTTGTATATAAACTAATACATCTGTAAGTCGTAATATTCCCATTAAAAAGATGTCTAGATTAAAGATAAATTTTATTTTAAATTGAAAAATATTTTCAAATAAAGAAAGTCCTTTTAAATTCTCTTACAAAGTAATGAAACACATCTAAATCCTTGGATTTATCGATTTAATGCCATCTTCTTCAATATCAAATTGCCATTCCTTCTCATGTATTTCTACTAAACCTTGATATGGCCATTTCAATTCCAGAGTTTTTCCATCTATAGTCTCAGCCTGAATTTTATAGATATTCTTATCAATGATGAGATGTGCATCGAGATAGGCACGTGTTTCAGCAAAGTAATGACCACCGTTTGGCTCCAATTGATTCATACGTATAATTTCATGTTCATGATGTTGATTTTCACCGCAGTAGAAAATTTTCAGATTGATCGGATGAGATGTACGATTGTAGATATGAGCTGAATGGACATAGTATTTTTGTTTTAACGGCATATTATGTAGAGAAATATTGTATATGTATTTTTGTGTAATTGACTATAGAAGAAGCGAAAGAAGATATGATAGTTGTCTAGTGCGTAGAAAACGATATTTGTATGTACAACAGTTGCAGGAAAAGAAAAGAAAAGAAAAGTGCTATTTTGTACACTGCCGAGAAAGAGACAAAAAAAGAACCTTTCTTGCGTTCTGTGATATTATATATATATATATGAGATGAAAGAGAAGTGGTTTTTACGCTGATAACGAGAAAGACAAGAGTATTAGTGGACATGTTGAAGATGAATTCGAACTTTGTTATTGACAAGTACAAAGTTGTCCTGTAGGAAATGTTTTTTCCAACAATTCATGTGGTTCATAACAGATTGAACGAAACCTTTAGGAATACCTACATAGACCTTACATTGACAAAAAGTACACACTATCCTTTTCAAACTATCTATTGACGGAAACGTACGCTTACTAAAGCCAAAGAAGTTGCAATCAATAAAATTAGTTTGAATTTGTCAACGAATACCTACTTGAGTCACTTTACCTTCGTACATCGTTTTATGCATTTGAAGTACAACTGAATATTTTCGTGATATCTTTCAAAGTAGTTGATAACTGATTTGAATTTGAGAAAATATTGTTTATGTAGCAGAGTAGACAAATGACGACATACTTGTTAACACTGAAATCTATGTAGAAAAAATTTTGTCAATATGTGACTTCTATGATTTTAGATCTAGTTCCAAAAAAATCCTGCTAACTCAGAGCCATCGTTCAACTCTCTAATATTCTATAACATGTGATCATTTTCGAACATAGCAAAGCGCAAGCTTATGATGAAAAAGTGTGTAGAAATTATCAATGATGAATCTCGACGACAATTAATATTGAAATTGATAGAAACCAGATAGGTGGTGCAATAAGAAAGTCACAGAACGGTGTTGAACACACACGTTGACATGTACAACAGAAGTTTTCTTTTTGCCGAGATATCTTTAAAAAATTAATAATATTTAAAACGACTCTTTATTGTTTTAATAAATATTGAACAAGAATAAGGCAACAACTACTGAAGAAAAATTTTACTATTAAAGACAATGAGATGCTTGATAGATGTCAAACTAAAGATGTTAGTGCAAAACTGCCGTATCATTCTGACCTCAATTATACTACGTATTAGTTAACTAATTACGAGACAACCATTGCACTTGAAGATGAACGATAAGTATAAAATATACTTTTAACTAGGTAAAATACGAACATGATTAGAACTTAGTCTATTACATAATTTATCTAACATGTGATCAGCGTTTTTAAAAAATCTACTATTTCTCGATTTTCTTTGTATTTTCAACTGAATATCATCTCTGAACTCAATTTAAATTGAAACAACTCTATTACGTATACGATTAATTTCATGAATAGAATAAATGCTGTATCGATAGTCATTCATTGATTATCATAAGACTATAAAGACACAAATCATTTCCACAGGTCATACAAGATTATTATTCTCATTTACGAAATAATTGCCTAGTAAAGTTAACATCAAAATGTTTATTTACCAGAAAATACATAAATTAGCACAGGATTGTGACATTCCTTTCGAGATTTTCCAAAAATGAAGACCTATTACTATATTGATACTTTAACAGACGAATTGTATAAGTTTGATAGTGTCCAAATCGAGCATCTTCTTTTTGAAGAACTTTTTTCACTGCAGTGTCCTGGTATTTCTTCATTGATAACATTGAAAATTAAATAACCATCAGCTATTCGCAGTTTATCAGTCAAAAATTCTTGATTCAATATCTTATAATGATGGTGTGAGTGTCAAGGTGTGGATGTGTGTGGGTTTATGTGCTGATCTAATCTCACCCACACCCTTATTCACTAGACGATCAGATTGTGCACTGGAGTTTGCATATAGAAGAAAATCTTTTTTGTACCTGATGAAGAATAACGAACATAGGAAAGATTAATGAAGCATCATCTGTTTATCCTTTATAATCGATAACGTAGATGATATTTTATCATCAGCAAATGTTATTGGAAATGATGGAAAATATGGACGGGAAGTTGTTGTATTCGTAGCATGACTTGAGGGGTGAAGTGAATTTTCATTTGAACTCTGACGAAAGGTGCTGTTGTTAAGGTATTGGTTGGATGCATTGACCCTTCTGTATCCGATTTCAAACAAGTCGTCACGTTTTATTCTTTTATCATATATTATGACTTGGTTGTTGTTGGTGTGCTATTTCTGCATCAGTTTTACTGATGGAAGTTTGCTTGTAATCACTATTAGTGGCACTAATTTGATCAGGCTTATTGCCCCTGAAATTCATCATTAGTATTATTAATTAGGATGAATCACTGTCGCGTGGAATACAAACCAATATATTATATCATCAGTTTGCTATTTTTAAAGAATGAATCACATCTCTAAACAAAATTTATCATCAATCATAACACACTAGGCAATGCCAGCGAACTTAAACAAGATTTGAAGAACCTTGCTCTGCGTTTCATACGAGAATTAATTAATTTAGTAAATAATAACGAAGAAAAAACAACGAAAATAAACCGGAATCCAGGCTACGAGCGTCTGGTATAAATCGAAGAATTCTTTTGAAAGTTACACTAATGCGATAAGAGAGTAAAGAAACATGTTTTGATCACAAATACCTAAAAATATTATTTTGCAATATTACAAGCAAAAGTGCAAGTTAGTTTCGCATTTAAGTTGCTAGAAGGACGACACTAATGAGTTTTTCATGTTTTTATTCTTTCGTTTTTATTTATTTCAAATAAAGTCTCGTCGAGATTCTGCTATAGAGTAGAAGTATACAATCACTTTTTGTCAGTGTATCTTATTGTTCAGATCTATTTTTGAACAGACCAGACAATATGATTATTATTATATTCATTATGAGAGATCCGTCAAAGTACTCATTTCTCATCATCAACCATGTTTAAGACTTTCAATGTAGTATCAACAAAAATTAAACGAATATTATCAAAGACATATTTGATCAGCTATTTTCTGTTGAAAACAAAACTTTATTTTAATCATGTATGTAGTAAAAAGTGCTTTTTTTTACTATAAATTATCTTCTTGCTCCTACCCATTACTAAAATAAAAACATATGATTGGTAGTTTTCATACTACTTTACACAACAACCCATGTAAATAACAAAACGTACAACAGATGAGTTCAAACAGGTTCAGACACGTTTCTTATCTTCATCAGAGATGGGCACAGAACAGAACAGATTATTAAGCAGAACTTGAATAAATCTTATTTTGACTTTCGTTCACCAACTTACATATAGTTTGTCAGTTGTCTTAAATATAATTTATTTCGTATCATTTTCAAAATATAATAAGTAAAATTTTCAATATTGACTAATAATATAAATACAAGAAAACATAGAGACATCTGGATTTATTATTTTAACTTTTCTTAGCCAAATATTGCTGCTTTCGTTCGCAATGGTCAAAGTAATGTACTATATCATATTTTCATGGGAGCATATATATATATCATAGGGAAAAGAATATCCTTCTTCCCATTAACGGGAAGATATCCGGTGTACTTGAATCGGGCGAGGTATGAATCTTCCAAGCAGCTTCTACTTCTTTTGCATCAACTTTTTTTCTGGCAAAATTGAAGTATTCTAGTTTTGTAGCGCTCGTCGATTTGTGCAGAAATTGATGTGATTTTCATTCGATTTATAGGTGAGTCACAACAGAGCGGGATCAAAAGTCTATTTTATTCAAAACTATCCATGAATTCTGTCGGTTTTATTCTTTATGAATGTTCGTTCGAAATTTCGATTTAACGGTTAGATAGAGTCTAAGACCTCGTCTATGCAAGATAATTTTCAGAACTGCGTAGGTCTCTAGAACTCATTCATTGGTGAGATTTTCAACTTGGGGAAAAATGATAAATGATAATAAAATTGAACTACCTGTACAATTTTGTCCATTCATTTGAAAAACGTAAACATATTATAATCAAAATAACCGTTATACTATGCTTATTCAAACGCCATGTGGGATGTAGGTATAGGTGTTAGTATGGGTACAGTTAGGTTTCGAAGCTAACTTTCAATAAAATCGACTTGCGAGCCTGCTTTACTGAAGTCTGTCTATCAATCGAATAAAAACCAAATATCAATATCTATACGACCTGATGAAAGCTAAAAGACTAGGATACTTAAATCTTATCAGGGAAAACTCAAGAATAAATTGATTGTGTATTAAAATAAATTCACCCTACGAAGTTAAAATTCAGTTATATCTTAGTTTGGAATGAGAAAAATTTTGAACCACAATAAGTTTCTGATATATATGCATGACTTTTGATTATTAGTTCGCATGTTAAAGTATGACTATCATTACTTAAGGTGATTATTCAATGCATCTACCGGGATAGATTAAACATTATCGTAACATGATGTAAATGTCGATTGATTTCGAATCTTAGATGGATTCAGTTTTAATTTAAAAATTTGCTTTGGCACGTATAAAGTAGCTTCTAGAATCGAAAACATTTCATTTGAGCTATTTCTGGACACTTCCATTCCCCACGTTTCGAGGACACATCTACCACGATTCAGACATATTTTAACTACAAAAGTATTTGTATGAAAATAAGATTAATCTCTTATAGAGAAATTATAAAAAACAACCTTTTCTTCGTTGATTTAGTACTTGTTTCCTTTTTGAGATTTATTTATTCTGGATCGATTTATTCTAAGAATAGTCTTGAGCATAAACTAGTAAATTCTACAGTATAGGGTGTGTGGTGTGGGTGTGGGTGCAGGCGTGGGTGTAGGTGCGGGTGTGGGTGTAGGTGCGAGTGTGGGTGGGTTTGGATGAGTGAGGGTGTGGGATGTGGGTGTTGCTGTGGGTAGGTGTCGGTGTGGATGTGGATGTGGATGGGGTGTGGGTGTGGGTGTGTGGTTTTGGATCTTCTATTCTTCAACACTCACACCCACACCCCCACAGCCCATGCCAACACACACCCACACATCCGCACCCACCAACACACCCACACCCATAACAACAACCCATACACCCACACCCACACCCACATCCACACTCACACCCATACACCCACACCGACCTTCCACACCGACCTCCCACACCCTTATTTCAGATATGATGATTTTAAACTAAAACTAAGTGTTTTAGTCTCTTCAGAATAGACCTCTTGTTTGAGTTCGAATTTGAAAAGAATCTGAGTAATTTGAACAAGATGTCTTCATATCTGGTAGAAGCGAGCTGTTCACTATCTTTGCTGATTGTTGATAAGGATCATATATTCTAATCCAGCACTGGTGAAAATGAAAAATGAAAATGTAAACTCGGAATGTGGATGCGAACAAGAAGGACACCTCATCCACACCCTTTGTATCATTGATGAGATCAATACATCGACACCCACACTCACGAAGTCCGAATGATCCTGATTGTAGTTAAAAAACTTTGTAATGGTAAATTTTCTTTTCTTTTAGATAAAAGTGACACGTGTTGTCAGTATACTTTCCTTGTGCAAATACATTATTCGTCATATTCGGCAAAAGCGTTTTTTTTTCTGCTGTTCGAAGGTTGTAAGACTATTTATTCTTGATGAAAGCAAACATATTTTGGAAGTTGTCGCATAACTAGTAATATGAAGAGACTGATGATAGAAGAGAAAAGAAAAATTGTAAAACAATCGCACTACTGTGAAGGAGTAAAAATATTACTTCGCCATTACTTGTGAGTGAATTAGAGTTATTTTTATAATTCGAACTTACGTGTGTTGCAACAAATTGCAATTCTTTCACTTTACCTATTCATGACTGATTCAATGTCGCAACCAATCTTTAGCCATGAAGAGAACAAGGAGAACACTACGCTCCTGTGGTTCGACCCAAAAATTGATTCTCATACTGATACTATGGTCACCATGCAACGACTCCGTGAGATCAACAACTATGTCGCTTTCCACACCGAGCTTCAATCATGTCTCACATCCATTCAGTCCAGTCAACAAGAAAAGATCTTCCTAATCACCTCCGGCTCTCGTGCCTATGAGTTGCTGCCATTAGTGGCTCACCTTCGTCAAATAGACTCCATATTTATTTACTGCTTCAGAAAATCTAAATATGAACATCTCACTG
Source organism: Rotaria sp. Silwood1 (assembly GCA_905250075.1). Lineage (NCBI taxonomy): Eukaryota > Metazoa > Rotifera > Eurotatoria > Philodinida > Philodinidae > Rotaria > Rotaria sp. Silwood1. The sequence continues at coordinate 193,925 of CAJNOP010000337.1, forward strand.
CACAATACTCAAAGATCATCGGTATTTATGACAGTCTCGATCCCTTATGTGTCTCAATCCGAGATCAAATTGATGTTGTCGATAAACAACTGCAAACATTCAGCTTTTTTAATCAACATCAGAAGGCTATTAAAGATGTCTCGAAAGAAGCAGCAGAGTTCTTGTGGTTTCAGCTGTTCAATGATGTCATTCTGCGTCTTCCTCGCAGCCAGCAAGCTAAACAACAGATGCTCACTATGTGTCGCCGATATTATCGAGACATTGGAAAACAATTGAAACTCATCGATGAATTCGAGCGTGACTATCAACCAGAAGATGCCATTCGATGGTACTCGAAACAATCTTTCGTCTACCAGCTAGTGAAATAGGCACTAAGAAGTGAAGACATTGATCAGCTGTATATATTTAGATTTTTCATCGGTGATCTTTCGGAGAGTCTAGCACGTGAACATCAAAAGATGATTCAATCGGGTAAGCAATTTATGGTTGTCTATCGCGGAGCAAAATTATCAAATATTGAACTTGATCAATTCAAAAACAAGCAAGGTCAATTGATCTCGACCAATGGATTTTTATCGACCAGTCGAAGTCTTTCTCAAGCACTGAGCTTCGCCATGAAATCTACAAAACGAAGTGATGCAGTGCCTGTTCTCTTTAATATCAAGTGTCATGTGCAAGAGCTAGGCAGCAATGTCATATTCGCCGATATTTCTCATCTGAGTGTATATCCTGAAGAAGAAGAAGTCCTGTTCGATTTGAGTGCAGCTTTTCAAGTTTAAAATGTGAAACATGATGGGAAAGTATGGGTGATCGAAATGAGTGCAACAAGTGAAGGACAAGTGATTATTCAAGACTATCTCGAGGCGACACGTCGTGAAACGGAAGAGCGAAGTGTTGGAATCATGTTTGGTAGACTGATGTGTAACATGGGTCAATATGAGAAATCTCAACGATATTTTGAACAGCTAGTAATCAATTCGAAAGATGAACATCCGGCATGGGTCGAATTTAATATAGGTCGAGCGCTTCACTTCAAGGGAGAATGGAAAAAAGCACGAAAATATTATGATAACGCATACCAGCGAATGATGAATGCCGATCCACCTCGGATAAAAGATTCAGCTTATGTACTCAACAATATTGGTGCTGTGCTGAAAAGTGAAGGAAAATACGATGAAGCTCTTGATTTCTATCAACGAGCACTGATTATACGAGAGAAATATTACCCCACTGGTCATCTTGACACTTCTGCAAGCATTAACAACATTGGTCGTGTGTTCGAAGCTCAAGGAAAGTATGATGAAGCACTTGATTTTTACCAACGAGCGCTAATCATACAAGAAAAATACTATCCGAATGGTCACCCAGATATTGCTTACAGTCTCAACAACATAGGTAATGTACTGAGCAATCAAGGGAAATACAAAGAAGCACTTGATTTTCATTGACGAGCCCAAGTCATACAAGAGAAATATTTTCCTCCTGATCATTCTCATATTGCTACAAGCCTCTACAATATTGGTGGTGTACTGCACAGACAAGCAAAATACGATGAAGCTCTTGATTTATATCGAAGAGCGCTGGTCATACTAGAAAAGCACTATCCTGCTAGTCATCCAGACACTGCTTCATGCCTGAATAATATTGGCCGTTTGTTTAACGATCAAGGAAAATGTGATGATGCCATCGATATCTATCATAAAGCACTGACTATACTTCAGAAGAATTATCTCGCTGGTCATCCTGATATTGCTTTCAGTCTCAACAATACTGGTCATGTACCAGAGATGTCCACCGCGGCTGAAAATCTGCCGCTGCCGCGCCGCGGCCTTATAAAAAAAAAGTTGCCGCACCGCAGCCGCGCCGCGACGGTTTATAAAAAAATGTTGCCGCGGCGCTGCCGCGCCGCGATGGCTTATAAAAAAAACGTTGCCGCGCCGCTGCCGCGATGAATTATAAAATAAACGTGCCGCCGCCGCGCCGCTGCCGCGGCGGTTTACAAAAAAGTGTTTCTAATTTCACTGCTGCGACTATATTTGACCAGAGATATTGGTACTAGTCCATCAGATTCATTCAGTCTCGGGGTGTTTCATTTGTAAACCCTGAAATTCTATTAAATTCATGCAGTTTTTCAATGTTCCCCAAAAAAATCCTGCCGCTGCCGCGCCGCTGCCGCGATGGTCTTTTAAAAAACCTGCCGCTACTGCGCCGCTGCCGCGATGATTTTTAAAAAGTCTACCGCTACCGCGCCGCTGCCGCGGTGATTTTTTTAAAAACCTGCCGCTGCCGCTACAAGCCATCGCGGCAGCGGCGCGGCAGCGCCGCGATGGACATCTCTGTCATGTACTGCATAATCAGGGAAAGTTCCATGAAGCACTCGATAGCTATCGACGAGCACTGAATATGCTCGAAAAATATTATTCCATTGGGCATATTGATATTGCTTCTACTCTTAACAACATGGTTGCTGTCTACGAAAGTTGTAACCAACCCAAGAGAGCACTTGATTGTTATCAGCGATCTTTCGCAATATACCAGAAACTTCTACCTGACAGTGATATAAATCGTAGAAGGATCGAAAAAAATATTCGTCGGCTCTCGTAGAAGCAGTGAAAAAAGACAGATGTAGAACATCTTATATCCCGATTACATTATTGTCTGAAACGATTCACCGCATCATATGGTGTGAGGTATTTTATAGTGTTGTTCACTTATGTTTGATTTTTTTATTGTTTCCTATGTGCATCCATCGTACTTTTTTGTCTTATCTAGTTCATCAATATATATTTAATGCTGGCTTGAATAATAAAAAAATTTTCATTATCAATCAGTTTGATCGTAACTTCCGATAACAGGACATACATCTTCGTGACCAATACAACCACACCTACATCAAATGATTTTTCTAATTGAGATCCGATGTGTAGA
>CAJNOP010000337.1:196862-216739 GCA_905250075.1 Rotaria sp. Silwood1
TAATTTTGAATTGAATCAACATGAATAGTTTGAGGTGTTGTTGGTACTTATTTTATTTGTAGAGTGAAAATAGGAGATAGGTATTATTTTCTACATGTTTCGTTCGTGAATATGAAGAAAAATGTAAAATGATATGAATACTTTTTCTTGTTAGTTTTCAACGTTATCAAATAATATGATAACATTGAAGGTATAAAGTAATCTTGTATGTTGCTGTTCACATCACAAAAACGGAGTACTTAAAAACTCTTGAGTGATTTATAAACGAGCCACGGTAATTAATGCATATTTCATCTATTAAGTAGTATTATTCAATGAGAATTTACTAGATATAAAGAAAAGGAGTTCATTCGTTTTAACCTTTTTGTTTTCTTACCCAAAGATATCACAAGTATCTGATAGCATGTATTGACAATCCTTTTAAACGATACACCAAAGAAGAAATGTTAAAAGTTCCTATATAGACTTGATTATAATATAATGGCTTGAAGCAGTTCTTTATTATTTGTATGAGTTAATATGTTGATAAGGTTGGAGGTTCGAAACTGGTTCCATGTATCCGAATTGAATCTTGTTGGCCGATTTTTAACACTGCAGTTTCCTGATGAATTTAGATACATCATAAATAGAGTTTGACAAGCGATTAATGTTTTTCAGGTAGCTGGAATCCACAGATATTAGTCTATGTTGGTTCGTAGTTGTTTGATCTATAATAATCTAAGTTTTTATATGCTAACAAAATATGATATTATTCTTTAAAAGTTAACTTTTAAAGCAATAATTTAGATTAAATCGAATTTCTGATCACTCGATGGCCATATTATCAAAGTATAAATTAGACAAATATCAATTTGGTACCGATGTTCGAAAAGGACAACAACTCTATGGATTATCGGGAAAAATAATATACGAAGGCAAATGGATATCACGAAGAAATGATTCAATAATTATTGTTGAAATGAACGAAGCAATTGCCGAACGTGAAGCTAGTTTTTATTTAGAAGTCAATGGTCATCATAATATTATTCATACATTTGGTTGTGTTGAAAATAGTTTAAATTTAACAATATTTGTACAAGAATTTGCAGAACTGGCAGATTTAGCTGGTGTGTTAATGGATAATCAATTTAATATTTCTCAAACAATATTAGTCGAAATGTTTTTACAGATTTCTGATGCAATGAGTTTTATTGCACGTAAAAAAATTGTACATTGTGATTTAGGTTGTCGAAATGTACTTGTTTTTAATGTGGATCCAACTGAAGCAAAAAATAATCTAGTTAAAATCACTGATTTTGGTCTTGCACGTTGGATTGATGAACCTCCTTCTAATGAAAATGAATCAGTTATACCAGTTCGATTTTGTGCACCGGAAATTCTTCGAAATAATCGCCATTCCGATTATTCGGAAAAATCTGATGTGTATTCTATGGGTGTTTTAATGTGGGAAGCTTTATCAAATAGTGAAATTCCTTATTCATCAATTGCTGAAGATGATGATGTCATACGAATAAAATTAAACAATGAAAAACTTAAAAAGCCCCGTGATTGTGATCATCAACTTTGGGTACTCATGACTAAATGTTGGCACGAGGATCCAGAACAACGGCTTACTTTTGAGGACATCAACAATAAATTATCAAACATAAAAATTTCTGAAGTAGCACACCATCGAACATCTGGTTCATCCGACAAGTAAGAAATTTCTACTTAACTCAATTTATTTTTCACAGTGTAGCATTATGTTAAGTGCAAATTTAATTCCAGGTTTTTAACTTCTCTTCTCGCTAATAATGTTTTATGAATGATATAAAAATATTTTGCATTGATTTGAGTGTTGCACAATATTTAAAAGCATTTCATGAACTTTAAATTGGTATAAAAAACAGTTAATGCATTGATAAATTCTTTTTTTTTTAGGACACGAATACACTATGATTATAAACTTGGTGATCACGTGAAGATAAACGGCTCGCTGAATCGTCCATTACCTGCAATTCATCAAGCAGAATGGTTGACAGAAGAAACATCATCGATTGTGTTGATTGAGAGGAAGGAAGAACTATCAGAGAGTGAAAAATTATTATATACAACATACAAAAAACATGATCATCTCGTTTATACATATGGATTTGTGGAAAATAATCGTGGATCCATAATGATATTACAAGAGAAAGCACCTCATGGTAATCTTCGAGCACTACTTGAAAGCGGTCAATTCAACCCATCTGCAAAAGTTCTCATCGAAATTTTCTTTCAAATTCTTGATGCTATGATTCATATTGTTGATCAAGGACTTGTACATGGTGATTTACGTTGTGAAAATGTTCTTGTCTTTGAGATGGATCCATCTAATCCAAAAAGAAACCGTGTTAAACTGGGAAATTTTGCTTTAGCACATGAAAACGATCCATCACTAGTTGATGATAGACGACTTGTTATTCCAGTACGATATTGTGCTCCGGAAATTCTTCGAAGTGCAGGTCGATCAAATTATTCTGAATTATCAGATGTTTATTCAATGGGCGTTTTGATGTGGCAAGCTTGGTCGAACGGGAAGCTTCCATATGAATCCTCAACACATAACAGCGAAATTCGACAACGCAAATTGAATGGCGAAATATTATCAAAACCATTCATGTGTGATCCGCAAATTTGGGCAATTATGAGAGATTGTTGGAATAAAGAACTAATTTGCCGATTCGATTTCTCAGGCATAAAAACTCGATTATCTCAAGTTAATATTGCGTAAGTATAGTAAATACTGTTTTGCCGTGATATCCAATATAGAATTAAAAATAAGCTTCAGATTTGCAATAGTGAACAAAACAACAACATAAAACTAGTCAAAATCTGAGTAAGAATGTATACTATGGCTTTTGTTTTATGAGAAACAAACTTTTTTTTGAAATTTGAAATACAATTTGATTCCAGCATTAGTTGATTCACTATCAAACGAAATCTTTTTGTTTTTGTACGCTTAACTGTTCTATATTGCTTTGCTTTAAAGAATAAAACTCAATGGTGTATTACTGGACAGAAACATTGTAATAAGCATAAAGATTTACAATATTGCAGCAAAGCTAAAAGTTATTAAACGTTGAGCACGAGAAAGTGTATACTTTTTAGATGTTTTTAAGTATAAAAGCACGTATTAAATACAATTTTCCCAAAATTGAAATATTCTTTGTATTTTTTAGTTCAATAGAGACTTATAAGCATGAACTAAATGTTGACGTCAAACAGTTACGTCCACTAAATGGAAAATTTTATGAAGCAGAGTGGATTCCAAAGAAAGATCAACAACCAATCGTACTTATGATCATGAACGAAGAAACAGCAGAACAAGAAGCTTTATTTTATACGAAATTCGAACGTGAACCTCATATAGTTGATACTTTTGGATTTGTGAAAAATGATCGTAAATTGATTATGTTACTACTGGAACGAGCATCTCATGGTGATCTGCAAACATTATTGGAAAATGGAGAGTTTCAACCGTCAGAAAAAGTACTTGTGGCAATCTTTTTACAGATTATCGAAGCAATGATTTATATTATCAGTCATAAGACTGTACACGGGGATTTGCGTTGTGCCAATGTGCTTGTCTTTCAAATGGATGCATTCGATTCAAAAAGAAATTTTGTTAAATTAACTAATTTTACTATGGCTTGTCCAATTGATCATCCAGTCTCAAAGAAAAGAGTACGTGAAGATTTAATGAAATACTATGCTCCAGAAATTTGTCAATTCAACGATAGATCGATATATACTGAATTATCTGATGTTTATTCAATGGGTGTGTTGATGTGGCAAGCTCGTTCAAAAGGAGCAATACCCTTTAGTCATCGTACAAGTGATGGTAATATTCAGGAACAAAAATCGAGTTACAAGGCATTACCAAAACCGAAGCACTGCAATAGTGAACTATGGAGCGTCATAGAAACTTGTTGCTGTAATGAACCTAGTATAAGAGACAATTTTGAAAAAGTGAAGACTCAGCTTTTGATAATCAATTTTGAGTAAGTGATTGAATTACCCATTGGCTAATCTAAGAACGCCTGAAATCGCTCTAAATTGATATGCAATTCAGTTGCCCCTCCTCTCACTAGAGTCCACCGAGCCCAAGAATTTCTGAAACCGGACCCGATCAGGTCGAGGTAACACCCGATGGGCTCTACTCCCACTCAGTTAATTGAGTAAACTATTATTGCGTAATAGCCTCTTTTAATACGTTAATATATAAGACTATGTACAAAAATAAATAACGGTACCCATCGCCCATCTGAAGAACATTTTTTCGAAATGGAGGAATTTACAAGTTTATTTTAACTATTGTAGTGAATTTCACACTAAAGTAGCTACTAAGAGATATTTTCAGAATATATGACGAAAAGATTTCTTTTGATAAATTGCCAAGAATCCCACATAATCAAATAAGTAACATATTTCGTCTATTTTAAAACTAGTTTTGCTTCTTAGATGGTTACTAAAATAATATATATGTGACAGTTGAGTTTGAAATCTAGTTGAGATTGGAATATCATTTTACAATTTTCTAATAGCAAATACCATTAACATTAGACATGCACCGAGCCCAAACTTTCTGGGTTTGGTTACTCCCGGAGTTCGATTATTCCTGGGGTTCGACCGGTATTAGGGATGGGCCCAATCCAAATCTTTGTTTGAGTTTGTCTCAGACTCACTAGTATTTGGATTTGACTAGTGAATTGCTACCAAAGGTAATCGGGGACGGGAAATCTGAACCTGCTATCAGATTTTCGAAATTTTGAGCTAGATTTTTTTGATAATTGTTTCTCAAAAAGTTGGTATTTATGCAAAAAAAATTCCGTAGAAATCCTAGTGACAATCTCTGACGTTTCCGGGCTAGATCCTTAATGTGTCCTATCAGGATTCTTCAAAGATTCGCTGTTTTTTTCTATGAAAACAAGAAAATCCTGAAGTAAGAGTGTAGCCATGGAATTTCAGGTTCTGGCAAGATTTGAAACAGGATTTAATCAGGATTCTGAATGGATCACGACTATTTTTGAATAAGGAATCGTTCATGAAACTCTTTCATGCTGAAAAAGTTTGTAGTCATGGAATTTCAAGGTCTTGACTAGTTTATCACTTGATTTAAAATCACAAGCCCGTTCAGAAAACCGTAATTGCTGCAAGAAACGTGTAGCAAGCGAATATTCCAGATTTCGACTAGATAGAAACGAATTGCAGATCTTTCGCGTCCGTTTTGGTGTTGATGTGAGTGTTTGTTAATCTTATCCTAACTTGCATCCCGACCTGAGCTTTAGTTTTGTATGTCTGTTAAGATCCTCTCCTAATTTAGCAGCAGTTCTTGACCAGGGTTTCTGATTGTTTTTGGGAGTGAAGGTGGGGGGGGGGGGGCGTAGACTAAAAAAATTTGGTAGAAAGTGTATAATTTTCTCGCAGAAAGTCGACGTTTTTGCAAAAAAGTTTGAGCCTACTAAAAATCGGAAATTCTTCGTTAGTGACAAAGACTAGTAATCATGATTTATTCGATATAAAAGTTTCTCAATATAAAATTATTTCGAAGCGAAAAAGCACAAATGTTTTAGTAATTAGTCTTCATCACTGTTTCAGATGCATATATGAATATATGCGACTTAAGAGAAGATGGCGACACATAACAGCAGAAATGAAATCGACTTTCTGCGAAAAACTTCACAGAAAGCATCTTTGGTTTAATTTTATTCCAGTAAATGCAGAAGTTTTCTGCTGAACTGAACTTTGAAAATTCCGCAGATATTATTATAAAAGGTTTCGGCAGAAAGTCTGAAATTTCGGGGGAGCCTCCCTGCCCCCAATCGGGAGCCCTGTTCTTGACAGGATTCTCGTATCAGCGTTCAGAGCAGATCCTGACCAGAACTTGATAAAATCTTGGCATAATTCTCTCTGCTATTCTTGTCAGTATCCTAGGTAGGATCGAGTCTGAATCCTTGCAGGATTCTATATTCTTACTTTAGAAAAAAACTGAGCAGGATCTTGAGGAAATCCTGAAAATGATCCTATTTAGCCGTGACAAATCCTGCAAATAGGAATTATCAAGATTTCACATAGGATCCTGAACAAAACTTGATAAGATCCTTCCACGATTGAGACTAGGAATAAGTTTGGTACAAAAAGCGTGAGGTTTTAGAAAAAGACTTCCTGTTGTAAGAAATTGAAGCTAAAGTTTCGAGAATCTTGTTTCAGATTTCGTGTCCCAACCACAATTACCTTTGGTAGAATTTTATACAAAATCGTTGTTTTCGCGAAAAATCCTTTCCTTAGCCGAAAAAATCAAACTCCAAATTTTGAAAATCTGATTGCAGGCTTGGATTTCCCGTCCCCGATTACCTTTGGTAGCGATTCACTAGTCAAACCCCGGAAATAACCGAACTCCGCGAATGACCGAACCCAGAAACGACCGAACCCCGGGAATGACTGAACCCGGGAATTCCGGTCTGTTCCTGGGTTCCGTGCATGACTACAATAAATACTTTTTAATGAATATCACAATAATTCCTCTTTACTTTTTCGAAAAGGCGCATTCATTTTACTCGATGCAATTATTGTGGTGAACGATGCCTTGGCAGTCAATTAGCAGAACATCAGGTTTAAACATCATTATTAGCTTATTTAACTGATATTTTGTTTTGTAGGAAACATGTCCATCAAGACCTGCGTATGTCAAGCATTTTCATTTTATGAACATTTATTTTACAGAAAAATTTGGTACAATATTTTTCATTTTGTTTTCTGCATAGACCCACTTTTGTTGTTTTTTGTAATTATTGCGGCGACGAATATCGAAATGATGAAATAATACATCATCAGGTAGAGAGACTACTACTTAATACATCAACATATGTTTCTTTTGCAGGAACATTGTTCATCGAAAGCTACTCCTCCTCTCAATTATAAGTAGGTCAACAATTAATCTTCGCGGATTAGCTATGACGAATTTTTTATATAGACCTTTTCGGTTCATTCGATGTAATTATTGTAATGATGAATATTTGGATACTGAAATAAAAGAGCATTCGGTATGAGCAAAACCATAACTCTTATAATCTAATGTGTTTTTTCAAGAAAACCTGTCTATCAAAACCTCAACCTTCTGTCCATCAGCCTTCAAAGTACGCAGAGTTATCTTTAAAAGAACTTAATGATATTGAAAGTTATTTTACGATATAGACCCTCTGCATCCTCAAAAGTTAACACCAATGATCCTCGTCGCAATTCACGAGATAAAGACATAACTCATGAAGTATGAAAACAATTATATTGATTTTAGTGATTTTTATTTTATTTCGAAGAAATCACGTTCATCGAACCCGAAACCGGATAGTCCGAACCGCTCGCGGTATACACACAGTTATTTTTTTAATGTTTATTATGATATTTTATGTGTTACTTAATACAGACCTGTCCGTCTTACTGAATGCAGATATTGTCATCATGAATATCCTTCAGTTGGTATTAGAAATCATGGGGTATAATAGAGAAAAGTATTTCTTGTATCGATTAAGTTTTCTTTTTTCTTCTTCAGCAATCCTGCTCAATGAGACCTCCACCTCCAACACAAAATACACAGTATGCAAAGAATAATTTTTTAAAAACTATTATAATAATTATATGATTTATGTTTTGTTAGACCCGTATATATTGCCTGCAGATATTGCAATACAAAGATTTTACAGAATAGAATACAAGCACATGAGGTACGGTCGACACGAGTCATTTTATTAATATTAATAATCTTTTGTAGAATACATGTCGACCAAAACCACAGTATGCACGCAATCAGCTTCATTCACGAAGACTCATTTTACTCTTTTTCTTCGTAGAACTTTCATGGATCGACTATGTTCATGGATCAGTGGTTGCTGTGAAAACGACTAGTTCTGTGAAGATAATTATTGTTACATCTGTAACAAAAAAAACACATTTGTGCATAGTTGGATGCATACTTTTAAACTTGAACTTGTGAGAGCATTCAATCGAAATGAGACAAGTGAATATTTATTTGATTGTATACATACTAAGTCTTTGTCGTAAATCAATTTTTCTTTAGATTGTTCATATGTCTTAATTTATATAAAGAAATCGATTGATTATTCCTTTTTTCAGAACAATTATTGACAAAATTAAATTTGAAAAACTCAAAATCATAGTGTTTGATTTCCAAATCATATTATGGAATATAGTATTCAACATACGTCTAGAGTGAGATAGGTTTTAAAACATCCCAAAAAGGCACAATTCTACGCTCTATAGAATATATTCATATAAAATATGTCCTCATGATTTAGACTTCTTTACAATATGAAAAGGAAGACAAAATCATTTCGAAATTCTCTTCGTTGTTCGTGTTGCGACGTTGGAAAGAAAGTATCGTGGTGTATGTTAAAGTTATAACTTTCAGGTGATTTTCAGAGATCGTTTTCTGTCTATTATTGTTTTTCCAAATGTGTTATGTGATCGATTTAGAATTTAAATGCATTCAATAATAGGTTGATTGATTCAAAGCATAGAGAATAATCTGCAATTACGAATGCGTGTTGGCGGTCTTGGTTGCATAAACATTTTAGAAAATACAAATATTCCTACATTTCATTTCATTGCATAATCCATACTTAATATCTATGAAAAACATTTTGAGTGCAGAATTTTAAGACATGAGTTCAGATTATTCATGGTCAAAAAATGAGTAGAATATTGAGTTTGATTTTTTTTCGTATAATTTTTAACAATCTATGTCAAACAAAATAATCCGGTGTGTTTAAGATACTTATTGACACCGTTTACGACCGTAAACTAGCCATTTTTTCATCGTTTATTGCCCGAAAACGGCCTGTAAATGATATCCATTTTGATCGACTTGAGTCGAGTTAGTTCTAGAATGCTACACTAAAAGCGGATATCATCATTACAAAAAACTAAATAATTGAGCAGAAAGCAGAGATATAGACGATAGTTTTAATAAAGATATATTTCGAGTTTGTCAGTCATATATAATTTTACAAATACAATGATTTTTATTTGAAATTTTAACAATTTTCGCCACTAAATTAGATACATTTACTTCCGTTGAATTATTGTTGTGTATACAATTTTCTTGTCGAGAAATTTGTTTTAACTTTGAATGGGTCTCGATAAAAGCGAGTAAAACAGGTAAACTTTTTTTCACTGGTTTGATTATTTTTGAATTCTAATTGAGATAATGAATTTTGTAATGAAGAGAGAATAGCTTGAAAACCAATGTCACCAATTTCACTTGTATCCGCTGTGAGACTTTGTAGAACTTGATTGTTCTTTAAATAATTAGCCAACTTAATGCAATCTTCGTCGCTAAGCTAATTATAGTACAAATTGACATGTCTGATTTTGTTGTTATTTTCAAGAAGTTTTCCCAACTCGTTGAGAGCTTCGAAATCCATTCCTATGATTTCAAATTCGTTGATAGAAGGGTGTGAGGGTGGGGTGTTCTACTCATCTACACCCATATCCTAAGACACAATTTTTGTGGAAGTTTCATCTTGCGGCAACGGTCTCTTATAGAGATATGATTGCATTACCGAAACTTACTGTTTGTGAAAAAGTCAAAATTTCGATAAAAAGATAGAGATCTTCACTTTGGTCGTATTTTTAAAATACTTCAACGAATGCCAGAAAATATTCAAAGAAGGATAAAAATGTAGAGTATTCGACGCTCTATACAACTGCATATAATTCAGTTTTTTTCATTCTCATAGTATGAAAAAATCGTGATCCTATTGAGAATCATACTTTACAAAATTTTTCCTATTTTTGCATCAATTTCATAAACACGTATTTTCACTATAACTCCTCTTCAAAAAGGCATATCAACCTGAAAATTGTATGGTGAATGTATCTCACTTAGTTCTACTAGAAGCCCAAATTTCATTGAATTTGGACAATTTTTTCGAAAACCGGTGGTGTTCTTTTATAATGAAACGATCGATGATGATGAAGACGAAGGAGAAAATATGACTTCATCAAAAACAAACTTTAGTGATATAAAAATTTTAGATAAAATTCATCCGCATATAAAGGATTCATACTTCAGAATCAAGATTAATGAGAATTATCGATATTTACATAAACAATCAGTATGTTGGCTCTTAACTGATACAAGCAGTCGTTTATCAAATGATCGTCTTTCTCGTATCATTGAAACAAGCAGAAAATATTAATACCGATACTGTTTGTTTTCTTATGATTTTCTTTATTTTTACTTTTTAATAATTATCTTAAGCTAACAAAAACTGTCTTCTTTAGAGAACGTACTGAGTTCAGGGTACCCATGTACTGAGAAAGCTCTAGCAGAGTACCCAGTATGGGTAGTTTGAAAATTCTCAGTAATTTTACTGATGTATGTCCTGTTTGGTGTATCCGTAAAAGTACATTAACTGAATAAGTACCTGCATGGATACACAAGTCTGTAACTTTACTGAGGAAAGCTCGACAGGGTATCCTAAATTTGTCGCGTTCTGTGTGGCGACTATTCATTCACCGTTTTCTTTTTTACGTCCGGCTCTATATAAACAACTCGATAAATCATAAGAAAATAGTCAATTTTCATACTAATTTTTTCTAAATTATTTCTTGACTATTTCTTAGTCGAGGAAATGCCGAGCTTGGTCGTAAATTAAGATCGGACTACCCTGAAGTGGTTCACGACCAACTCAAGTTGAGTCGGATTCCGACATTGTTCCTGCTAAGTTTTTGGAATTGAAAAAATTAAATTGAGTAAAGTAAAAAAAATGTAGTAAATTATCTCAAGAAAAAGAAAAAATTTTAAAGAGTCAAAGATCAGGTTCGATCCTGAACATACTGAAAATTTGGTGACAGGGTACTTCGAAATATTATACAATGGTACCCAATTTAGTACTTGATCAGTACCTTTAGGTACCCAATTACTGTGCATTTTCCAGCAGGGTACTTGCCAAAGCACCACTTAGGTACCTGTAAGTACCTGCAAGTACTTTGGTACCCAAAAGTTCCTGTGACATACTGGTATCAGGGTACTTTTTTTGGGTACCCTTAACCCAGTATATTCTCTAGGGTTATCTTTCTGTAAACATATCTATACTTATTGGTACTTTCCTATACTTCTAGATACTTCTTAGTAATTCTTTATACTTCTCAGTACTTCCTGATACTTGTTGGTACTTCTTGATACTTCTTGGTACTTTTTTTTATACTCCTCGGTACTTCTGTACTTCTTCGTACTTCAAAAGCACAGAAGTATGCTTTTACTCCCTTGGAACAAAGAAACAAATGCACGATACTTATAAATTATAGATACAGTGTAATGTCATTATGAGTTATTGCGAAAATCACACACATGATGCTTGAATGAATATCTATAGTTAGATGATTTTCCAATGCTCTGTAAAATTAATCCGAATTCAACTGTCATCTTCTAATTTCTTGGATTTTAATACATTAAGTTTAAATGAAATATGCTATGCACAATTTTCAATGGACAAAATTTGAGCGAATCTGATTGCTTTTTTTTCTGTAGAAGTCCTTATAACAATTGTTGAGATTCGTCTATCTCAATGTAGTCATATAAGATCAAGAGATGAACATAATGAAGATGTCAGCAAGGTGGTAGAAAATGGGTGATCGGAGATATTATTTTAGTGAAAGAAAAACAAAATAATTATTTAATTTACAACTGCTTTGGAAAAACTCTCTAGAATTTGAAGTGACAACTTCCAAAATCTCCCTTTTGTGAGAATGAGCATTCACATGAAATATGTTATCTACAATATATGTCATACAACTATAACGTTCATAGAAAATCGATTCATTAGACCTTATAGTAATCGAATGCAGAATTTTATTATGAATTAAGTTTGTAGTTATTGATTGTTAATATCGTCCTATGATATTATTCAGATCACTTCGACGGCGCTACTACGTTCTCTTTTCAAGTCAACTATCTCAGATTGGAGCTCAAAAATGTATTTTACAATTGAAGATGATCCTGAAGCCAAGCCGACTTATTCTGCTAGATTTACGGGATTTATTACATTTTCCACTAAGAGAAAATTACAGTGAAACATTTCTGTTGCTTACTGTTTAGTATGAAAGCCAATTGATGCTAACCTGCTCCATTCTAATGAAGCCATTTTAGCTTTGTATGATTTAACCATAAATGTTTTAAAACAATTTTAGCTAATGATTGAGAGAAGAAAAAAAATGCCATAACATCTCTTTTCTAACTATACAATTATAATGCAATGAACTCATGATTTCATCACTTAAATTACATGGTTTAATGATCATAAGGAATAATACCTTAATTTGAACAGAAAGATAGTGGTAAATTAATCAATAAGATTAAACGAATTGTTTTAGTTTGAAAGTATTGTTATCGCATCGATAATAATTGTATAGAGCATAATATGATGACTAATCGTTTAAAAAACGTGTTTCAGACAAACTTGTAGATTTTTTTATTTTCGATTCTAAACCTTAGCATCCTTGTTTATAAAAAAAAGCATTTTATATATATATTGAGAGAAACATAATATGAAAACTAATTACTCTGATAAGTAAATCTAATTAAAGAGTTTTTTTTTCAGAAGACTTATGCATCAAACTTAATTGTAACGCCAACATGTTTAGGCATGACTATCATTTTTTGCAAATGTCCACCAGCATTGACTTCAGATCCACCATCTTCAAATGTTACATGTTGCATTAGCTTAGCAAGAATCACTTTCAATTCAAATCGAGCTAAATCTTGTCCAATACATTGACGATGTCCAGCACCAAATGGCAAAAATGCATATGGATGATGATTTTTATCTTCATCTAAAAATCGTTCGGGATAGAATAATTCCGGATCAACTTTCCAATATCGACTATCACGAGCAAGAATAGAAAATGGAATAATCACTTGGTCACCTTTGTATAATTGAACACCACTATTCGGTAAACGATCATCAACAGTTAATGTTCGAGCTGTTCCGTCAGCAGGTGAAGAAAAACGAAGTACTTCTTTGATAACACAATCCAAATAAACAAGTGAATCGAGACGATCCACAGTTAGTATTTGATTAACATTGTCATTGATTAATTCAGCTTTAATCTTTTGTTGAACTTGTGGATGTTTACTTAATAAATGAATAGACCATGCCAAAGCAGTAGATGTTGTTTCAAAACCAGCCATTAAAAACATTAGCATTTCGTCCAATACTTCTTGTCGTGATAAACCTATCAATCATAAAGCAAAACCAACAGAGTTCTCATTCGTATACTAAAAAAAGGATATATCTTCTAAGGTAAAAATTAAGTCAAACATAACATAACACATCACAATAGATCAAAAAATGTTTGTTCTATTAATTAGACACCAGCTATTTTTTTTTAATGTTTGAAAAGTAAAACTATTTATTGGAAATTATATCTTACCTTTTTTCTCTTCTTCACTTTTTTTTGCTTCAGCTATTTCATCAGTTTGTAATGAATCAACAAGTGAAGCAATTAAAGATGTTTTCTTTCGTTGAGCTCTTGATTCATCAGTTTCATTTAATTCTTGTTCTATCATTCGATATAAATATCGTTCAGCGGTTGCACGATCTCGTCGATATTGAGGACTTAATATTGCATACATTCTTAAGATAAAACTTGGTAAAAAAGCAGTTAGTTCAACCATATTGATAAAGTTTCTTAGAGTCTGTGTAAACTCGTTAGTATTGCTTCCATTTATCGTTTCCAAATCATAATCAAATGCAATTAATCCAAAAATTTGAAGTAAAAGATTTTGACATTGTTGTACAATATCACAATGTATGTGCTCATTTGAAAATGTACGCCAATTGTCCAATAATTTCTCAGTACAATCGATAATTAAATCGAAATTTGAAATAATTTTAGCTCGACGAAATAGGGGCATAGTGAGTGCAGCATGTCGTTTGTGTTTAGCTCCTAGATATTGTCAAATACGAGATTATTCAAATAAAATCTATAAAAAAACCGACCTTTTAGAGTAATGAGACCATTTGGAAAAAGAGCGCCTACTAGTTCTACGGCCCAATCACCTTGATCATAAATATGTCGATGATTAAAAATATGTTGAATGTCGTCGATATTACCGATAATGAAAGCATGAACCAACCCAAATTGAAGTTGATAAATATCACCGAAACGATTTTTCAGCGATGTATATATTTGAGGAAGAGAATTTCCTTTGAATAATCCAGTTTGAAGTAAATTACCAAATAGAAATTGAGGTGGCAAACCGGGTACTGAACTGCGAAATGTAAAATATTTTAACTTTAAATAAATGATGAATGCAACGATAAATGCCAAAAATAGTATGAGCCACATTGTATGTAAATGGGTACGTATTGACCTTGATTTACTTTCTCTGAAAGAAAAGAAATGATATAATCATATATGGCCGCTCGTAATCTATATGTGTTGTGTTCTTTGCATCGCACAGTAGAAAAAACTATAAAAGAACAGTAATAACTTATCAAACATTTGTCGAGAGGATGGAAAGAATATATAGAATTGAAGCAAAATACAACCAGTCGTTTCTTCATACCATTTTTACCAAAATATGGAAGGAAAAAATCGACTTGTTTTTTTCTGAAATGGAAATTTATTTGTTCTAATAATGAAGATTATTGGTCAGATGTTGGCGTGTTCGAAATGTCGTATTACGAAAAATTTTTTAAAAATCAGATATTAAAAATGAGTTGATTCTTTTTCTCGTCATAGAGAAGAGTTCCAACTTATATTTACAAAAAAAAAAGTTTTAAATTCCAGTAGAAGAAAGTTTACTTTATATATACTTCGATTTTTTCCTTTTAATTCATGGATCCTCATTGAATTTGTTGGCTTATTCACGGTTATAAAAGCTTTTCTGAATAATTTTTTATGCATAAAATTTCAGAAATCCCGAGAGTTTACACTTACCCTTCATAAAAACACTGAATTTTTCCATTGAACCAATTCGTGGTTGTTTTTTATTAATTATTCTTAAACTTTTCTTAATAAATAAGAACTTGAAATTCTCCTCGATTACAAGAAAAAAAATTAACACATTGAATTATACCCAATGAAGATATTCGAATTTTTATTTAGACTTCTTACATAGCCACATTTGAGTGTCAATGGGATAGGTTCAACAACAGTTGAGATTGCTAAGAGTTGTCTAACTTTGAAAGCTTACAAAAGCTTCTCATCGTTTAGATTCGACTAAATCTTCAATTAACGAGATAGAAGACAGCCTCATCTCTAATTTCATGTAAAATATCAGTAATATTATTAATAGAAAACACATTCCCAGAGTTGATTTAGATATTTTCAAATGAGAATGCAATTAAACAAAGGAGTTGTCTAAAACTAAATATAAAATTGATTTTAGCTGGCCATCGACTCCTCCTCTTTTTCCTCTTTTCTTTTAAACTCCTCTTTTTATCCTCTTTTTCATCAAAAAGTGAAGTGTACAGAGAAAAACTTAGCATAGATCAATTTTTCTAGCAATAGTAGGTTCATGTATGATAGTGAACACTGATTGTTTTTTTCTTGTTTTTCTTTTTCACACTGAGAAAACACTATCCCTATAAAAATACTATATACAACTATCTTAGATAGAAAAAGAACTAAAAAGGAACTAAGTTGCCACAAGATACGCAACCGCAGTTAAAAATGATGGAAATTAATTGATTGAACTTCAATCGACTTTTACAACACCCAATGTGGGTAGTAGAGATAATAATAACTTTGATAGACTGTTTGACATCCCTAATTCAATTACAATATAATGTAACATAACAGGTGTTGCAAAAGTTCCTGGAAAAATGCCAGACTGTTGTGCAGGGTGTTACATAACCTTCTTCTCCCCCTCTATCAACTTCAATTGTAAATGATATTACAAAGTATTATATACCAAATTAAAGCGCGTCAAAAACTGCATTCATTGGTACTAAATAATAAAGGTTATGAACACCTTTTAATAAGACATTCTGAGAAATTTTATACTTTTTTGGCGTAAAAATTTAAGATGCTAGTAATCCAAAAATGGAGTAAATTTTTTTCTTGGATATTTTTCATGATTCGATAGAGCTCGTTAAGCTCTACAAAACTGTATACTTCGAAAAAATTTTGAGCCATTTTTTGGGACAAAAAATTCAAAAAACTACTTGGAAAATCTCAAAAATGTCAAAAAAACTCATTTTTTATCATATGGAAAAAACACTCGATTTTTCAACAATATTAGCTTTTTTCATTACTTATGCTACCTCAGACATTTCGAAACCTATTTCTTCGATACAGTTTTTCACACAGCATCGAATGAGCACATTTCAAAATATCTGAGGTAGCATAAGTAATGAAAAAAGCTAATATTGTTGAAAAATCGAGTGTTTTTTCCATATGATAAAAAATGAGTTTTTTTTGACATTTTTGAGATTTTCCAAGTAGTTTTTTGAATTTTTTGTCTCAAAAAATGGCTCAAAATTTTTTCGAAGTATACAGTTTTGTAGAGCTTGACGAGCTCTATCGAATCATGTAAAAATATCCAAGAAAAAAAGTTTACTCCATTTTTGAATTACTAGCATCTTAAATTTTTACGCCAAAAAAGTATAAAATTTCTCAGAATGTCTTATTAAAAGGTGTTCATAACCTTTATTATTTAGTACCAATGAATGCAGTTTTTGACGTGCTTTAATTTGGTATATAATACTTTGTAATATCATTTACAATTGAAGTTGATAGAGGGGGAGAAAAAGGTTATGTAACACCCTGTATATGTGGATCAACAGGACCCCATAAATCAGGATCAAAATGTAAACCATACATATCAACAGCAACACATGTACCTACTGGAATCGTACCAATATTTTTTATATTAAGCTCTTCTGTACTTTGACGATTGATTACTACTGGTGCAATCGGATACATGCGAAGTGTTTCTCGAATAAACATATCTAGATACTCGATTTGAGATATAGCATCGTACGATAGTATATCATCTTCATCAGTCTCAGGATTAAAGTAAGCATCGATATTTTCTTGTAATTTTACTTGTTCATTTGGATGAGTAGCAAGAATATAAGAAATATAACTGAGTGCTGTACTCGTCGTTTCATAACCAGCAACCACTAATTACTCAGAAATAATTTTAAAAAAATGATCACTACTTTAACGTTAGATCTCACTCAATAGAAGAATATTAGCTGCAATCTCATGTTTCGTTAGTTTTCGAATAATTGATACTTCATCACCATCATCTTTTTGTTCTTTTTTCATAGTTAACGGTTGATCATCCTAGAGAACAGCAAACGATTTCTTTCTTTTTAGTTTTTTCTTTCTCTATGGAAAAAAATATTGTGTCATACTTGAATAAAATCCTCGTTTGATACTGATTCAAGCATTAATTTGATTACATCTGTTCGATTTGTTAGACTATTTTGTTGATGTTCATCGATAATTTTGTATGCTTCTCGTATGATCCGTGTGTATGGTTCTTCTTGAATATAATTATTTGTGAAGGGAAAAATACGTCTAAGCCAATAACGTATGAAACTGTTAATATATCGCAATTTTATCCAAACATAATTTAATTCTTTGATAAATAGAGATAAAAGTACTAAGACTTTAGCAGAATTTTGTTCTTCGAAATAACGTTGTGAAGAAATCAAATATGGATCATTGATATTATTTTGCATATCTGTATCAATTCCAAAAACACATGACCATAAAGTATCCATAGCAAATCGTTTAAAATATGGATAGATATCAAATGATTGACCTTTATTATATTCTTCTATAATTTTTTCATAAACATATTAATACATCGATGAATCATTGGTGACATTTGTTTGAGTTTAGTCGATGAAAATATTGGATTGATAATAAGTCTTTGGCGTTTCCAACAAAGACCGATAGCATAAAACAAATGTACTTGTTTAGTATGTTGTTCAGGGTGTGGGTCCTTCGAAATAACCAAATATACGACCATATTTTTCTGTATATTGTTTAATGGAAATTGATGTTCGTTTGTTTCTAACAAGATCGAAAAAATTACCAAAGAAAAATATTGGTGATGAACCAGGAATATTTAATCGTCTGAAAAACTCATAGGTCTTTCGAATATGTAAAAAATAAGTAACAACAATAGCCAAGAGAACAACAATCAAGATGCTCGTTAGTAACAACATATCTACCTCAATGTCAACTAATAATGCATAGACAAAACATTCTTGTATCCTATATTTAGTAATTATACCGTTCTTATCTGACGATTTATACAATATTGCGTTTATTTCTATAATATACATACGCAAAACATTATTTTTATTACTAGTCGCAATAAGTTATGTTTAGTGAAATAATTTATAAAACAAAATCCCTAATAAAATAATATTAAAATTCGAGTTCAATCCAAGCCCTGAAATTATTGAAACAAACATATTATCAGTACTATTATTTGTTTTTGTATTTTGATCAAATTAAATTTGATCATGATCAGTTTTTTTTTGTTTACTGTCAATGTATAAATTTTTTCCTATTAGTAAATGTTAGATTATTGTTTTCAAGAGACTTCTTATTAAATAGTTTGATATATAAAATGTGATAAATGTTGTATTTGTTTTTTTTGTTTATTTCTTTAAACTTTAAAACGAATCGATTTCTATTATTTTTGTTAGACAGCACTCTAACAAACTTTCATTTTAGTTTGTTTATCGTTCTTTGTCGTTTTTCTTCTGTATGTGTAAGCGTCTCTATAATATAACACTTTCCAAAGCAATTCTCTTATGTTTACTGTTCATAAGAATTTATTCAAATTCTTCTTGTATTTTTCTCTAGATTTATGTAGGTACAGTTGTGAGTAAGAGAAAAATTATTTGCATTACCTATATTATTTAAGATATTGGAATAAATAAAAATTTGTTAATGATGTATCAAGAATAATTCGTCATAAAAATCGTTCATATTACTGAACACGCTCTTGAAGTAGCTGATTCATATAAATAACTATGAACTGAGCCAAAAATATCTTTATTAGCATCATCACTATGAATATGAAGCAAGATAGTTTGGGTCAGTCTGAAACCAGTACTTTTTCATTGGGAACGAAATTTTCAGTAACTCATCATGCTTATATCCGCATCAATAACATCATCATTTTTTGTTCCATCTAATGAACTAGGTTTAGCTATGAGTTTGAGTACAGATAGAACTGAAGCCTTCACCGACAGATCCTTATTCAACACAGCGACATCTTGGTGTTTTTGTAAATAATTCACATAAAAATCGATTATAGGCAGTATAGATATTGCATATACGACTGGTTATACGATAGCACTAGATGGAAAACGTAACAAAAAATCAATATATAGAATAGTCAAATATATGATTTAGAGCAGATGGTATGAGAATAGGCGCAAAGTATGAAGAAAAATCAGTAAACTATGTTATCGTAAGAAAGTGTAATTTGAATGTTATATAATCATCTACTTTCGATAGGTATCGACATTCTTTTGAAATATGAAATAAGAAATATCTTAATAATACAGTACTTTTTGTCTATTCTTTCAAATTGATATTCAAATAGGTTGATTATGAAGAGATTTTTTATAGAATATAATATATAGCATTGATTGACTTTTTCAACAGGTTATAACGAGAGTTCATGTTTTAATTGTGCGATATCTTGTAATTATATTCATCAAATTGGTTAACACAGATGTGTGGGAAAAGCTTTACTGTACTCTGTTTTTTTTTCGTTTTTTTTCAGTTTGACAAATGCCTGAATGATTGACGTATGGACAAAACTTGAACGAAATCATAATTTTTATTGA
>CAJNOP010000338.1:0-25550 GCA_905250075.1 Rotaria sp. Silwood1
ATAGATCTATCTGAGTATTAGTGTCTTCTACATAAAGCGCTCATTAAAACGACACTTCTCGTAATTGATTCACTCTATGTATACAACTATTTTGAGATTACTCAAACCAAAAGATAATGATATAAAGGAACTTCAGTAAAAATGATATATCTCTTGATCCACAGTAGCCATCAATATCGGACTTGAGTAGATTGATAGAAGATGTTCTAGGCTATGCATCCACGACAAAAGCATTAAATCAACTATTGAAGTATTATAAGCTTAGAGTGGAATTCTTGAACGATTTATAAAACATAATACCTGCAAAGTGAGATCGGTTGTTTGTTCTTTCCTAGACTTTTGTTCCTTGAAGTTCTCTGCCGATTGAGGAAAATCACAGATCTATAGATGATTGCATCGTTCTTGAGTTAATGAAACAACAGTGAAGCACATTATATTTTGAAACAGACAACAAACATTCACTTGAATTTGCCAGTAAAGTCATTTTCTACGAATAAAAAAGTCGTCAGTGAATGTAAAAAGAAATCAATGCTGATATTACAGAAAGCCATTTAATTTATGACTATCCAGACATATTTCTTATTCACAGGTCAAAAAGTCTGAGAGAAGATTCAATGCAAACTTGTAAGATCATACGAACAGATCCATCAAGATGGTATTCTCAGCATTACACCAAGATTTCGAATGATTCTTATCGTACCATTCAATAAAAATTTTAGAAGGATCATCAGATACGAAACATAAAAGAACCGCTATTACAACACCAACATGATCATAAAAAATGAGATTGGTTACACCATCAAGAAAAAACGTATGGTCTAGTAAAATGAATTTTACACAAGATCACATGCGAAAGTTCACCCAGAAATGCGATTCTATCGATTTCTCTAGACTTACTTTAGAACCGAAAGCTTCCACGTCTAAGATAAATTGATTTTATTTCAACACTAGACATGCATTTATCTCTCCAATAACAAAAAGACTCGACCTACATCTATGTATCCAAGCCTAAAATTTCGGTATTTTGGCTATAATCCTTAGCCTTTTCTAGATGACCCTCATCAAACATAGTATCCATTGATAAAGAATCCAATTCTACAATCTTCACAATAATTTTGAAAACCATCCAATATCCAGAAGCGAATGTCAATAAATAATACTCGAATATGCTGCTAATTTTTCTTAGATATTTTATTTTTGTTTAGTTTAGGAACCGATTCATGTGCATCCAATGATACAAATACAAAAATTAAGAATATTAAAAGTTCTTCCATCAGTACTGAGTATAACACATTGATTACAAGAAACTCACAAGCTAAGGCGATTGCTCACAGAATTGGATGGTACGAAGTATTCAACATGGTGTATCCAGCAAAGCATAGGAACCCTATTGAAGGTGTTGTATGCTTTATGATTTGAAAAAGATTTTAAAATGAACATAAACTGAATATTTAGAAAATGTAACAAAATAAGTTCTGCCGACATATAATTGTAATCTACTTTCGTGTATCGTTTTTTAATACTCGTAGTATTGATGCATTTGTTTTTCTATGGCTAAGAGATTTTGAACTTTTTGCTTAATTTATTTGATTATAAATTTTTTAGTCTTTTGTATAATGTATGTAAATTATTTGTTAAGTAAAATAAATCAAAAGGAACTTGATTATGAAAGTGAAAATTATAATCTATTTTCTATTTTATAGAAAATACTGAGATGGCAAAGAAAAATAAAAATTCAATGGAGAATTCCTTTGAGCTTTTCTAAAATATCCTTTTTGACCCTCATAATTTATTTTCTAATTGACAATGTATTGTTCCTTGTTTAGCTTGTAGAATTGAATAGATTATGCAGTATCTGATATTTATGTTATTAATAACGGTTTATTTTCTCTGCTTGATTCAAAATCAGACATGATGTGTACAATTCATATCACTATAATACTAAAACAGTTTATCACTGAAAGGAAAAGACGTTCTTGTTGACCAAAAAGATGAATGAAAGACATATGAGCGTTTGTTGTTCATTGCAATGCTTTTGATTTAAATTATTAATCAATTACATTTCAATGATATCTACCGACTTGATGTGAAACGTAAATGACTCCAATTGTAATAGACTTGCATAATGGTGATCAAGCAATAATAATCTAGCTTCAGACTGGGTGACCCATTTTGAAGCGTGTTGAGTAGCGCTGATAAGCAGAATACCACGCAATTTTGACGACAGATAATGAATGTAGTTGCGTGTTCTTTCTTTATCGCAACTTACCTGTCTTATGTAAGAAAGCGAATAAGATCGTTTGTCGCAGCTATAACTCGTAATTTAACTTCACAGAATTATCAATCATTCAAATACGAAGCTTAGAGTTCAACATTGAAGTAACATAAATTTTCAATGGCCCAAAAGTCTGAAATATTACAAGAATATGCATGGTCTTGTATGTGAAGCGGGATTCATTTTCTCGTATCTAAGACTTAAGTGTTATTCACTCTACAGAAATCGATGGACACTTCTTTTGTCTGTCTTTGAAGTACAGAGAAATCTTTTTACAATCTGATTCTAAAGTCATTTCATACAGTTCATTTTTTGTAGGAACTTTTCGATTGATTGTTTAAGTTAATCTCTTTTCTCGACAAAGAAGTTCTACAAGGGACACTTTTCAATAGTTCATTTACAAGTGTTTCTATTTGTCTATTTCCAAAACATGTTCACGGTTCTAGGTGCTAGTGTATAGGAGAAACAAACTTCATACGAAAGTATGATCCTTTGGTGAAATACATTTCGAAAAGTAATATTCCCAAAATCCGATTCTTCGTATAAAACTCTGATTGCCATATATCAGGATGCATCGAACTGAAAAGAAATGATGTCATAGGGTAGTTTCGAGAAAGCTATCTCGGCATTTCCTTAGCTTCCATTGCAAAGCTCCTTTCTTCCTTCAAGTGTTAATGCCAGAAGTTTGAAAATTATATCGATAGAGACAGAATATCATATAGAACGTTGTATCACACTTGAAATCTCAGGTAAATTGTGTACGTCAAAGAAGACTACTTTGAAAACTTTTCAAAAAGTTTTGTTGAAAAATGAATTCTTTATTGAATCATTTCAGAACTAGATTTCTGCTTCAAGCATTCTACAGTCAAACGTTATAAGACGCCAACTATACCTCTCTTTTCACGCACTTCAGATAACCAATCGTATATGTTTACTACTCCTTGAATTGTTTCATCTGAAAGCTATCGAACCATTTTAGAATATATCATGTGTGAACATCTGACGAATTACAAACTTCTCGTAGGCATACACATTGCGAGATGAGTTAAACAATGAAACCAATATTTACATCAATAGATGAATGGATTACTCCAGAAAACAAAAAGAGTTTTTAGGACAATCTCCAAATGCACATGTGCAAATCATTTTATGTTTGTGAAGTTCAAGTTCCTGCCAGCACCAATTATTTTATAGGCATCTCATCACGTCTTTCTCATTGACTTGTAGATTTTGATTTTTAAGACTCATCTTTAACGTATCGATGGGATCATTGATTACGCAACAATGAACTGGTTTGTTTGAAGTGGAAATACACATTTTAAGTTTATTTTCGCATAAGCCCAAAAACACCATATATTTCCACGAGCAGAAACTTCGCTTTTAATTATACATGAACAATGAAACGCAATTATGATGAAGCCGTAGGACAATAGAAATCGATCGACATTCTTCTAATGATCGGTGACTTGAGGGTAGAGTGATAATCGACTGGTGATATCATTAGTAAATAATCCGAAACGACATGTATAGTCATCCATCCATTCATCAGTCACAGCAAGTTTGCGGCAGAACTTTTGCTAAATACACCAATACATGTTTCAGATGACACATGGATGACTGTGAGTAATATTATGTTCGTTTATTCTCATTCATCTAAGACAAATATTGAAAGATCTTTAATTAATTCATTATCACATTTCAAATGAATAATCCTAACGATAGTTCTATTCATTTATTTCATCCGTTTTGAGCAGCAATAGGCGCATTGATCGTAGCTCATTAACTATAGCATGATTAATAAATATTGGGAACGTTGGAAACGTTTGTAATGAATTTGTTCATCTATGTTTTCATCTTGTTTTGAAGCTTAAATCAAAACTTGTGAATCAGTCTGTTTATCTGGCAACACGTAATAAATGAAGAATTGACATAATCAAGATTGCTTTCATGTATTTGCCATCAATCATGTGAAAGATGATACATTTCTAAGTAGGAAAAATATCACAGACTAAACGAATGCTTCTTACCACTCCTGTGTTCATTTATTTTTTTCATTTAGAAATCAAGATTTTTCATTTCTTACGTCGATCAACGATCAAATAATTAATGAATATGCATCATTGGAATTCTGTTCACTTATTGTACCTATTTTGAATTTGAGTATCTAAGTTATGTTAGATTCAAAAAGATCTGATGGCATATAAATCACCATTCGCCAACAGTTGTATTCAATCATCTTTGTATATGATCAAAAGAATTTTGGACATCAATCTGTTCGTAGGAGAGTGGAACATTAAAGAATCAAAATAACGGCTCCAATCGTTTTTGTTCCAATATTTGTATTCACCAATGTTGCTTTCATTCAAACAAAAGCGTCAAATGTGGGATCTTGCGAAAGATGACATAGTGAATGACTAATGATAATTTTCGGCATATTCGTGTTCACCAATGTTACTGACTTTAGAACCAAGATTGTGAATTACGGAATAGAACAAAGCTCAGATGAAAATGGAAACATTCTTATTTTGGATGTTATATCTATTTATTTTACATTCTTGGTTCACAAAGTTTTTGATTGATGAAGACGTTTGAGGATCACACTATAAATGAATTATCAATATCCATTGCCAGTCTGCCAAATGATTTTGCTCATTTATTTTATTTACAAGGAAGCAGAAATTCACGAAAGATAAATCTATTGAGAGTCATCGATGGAATGAATGATCATGATCACCAGTAAGTTCTATGGATTTATTTCGTAAGCATTAGATTACTGTTTTAATTCGAGACGTCATAAATGCTCGCCTACTAAATGAATGAATTAAATAGTACCAACGCTTGTATTTCTCTATTCCGTTCATTTCGAAGCAACACTACTTAGCTGCTAAACATAAAAGAGATGGCATACCAAATGTATCAGTCAAATCAGTGTTTCATTCATTTATGTTCTTTTCACTGCAATATTCAGATTCAAATTTCGTTAAGAAATTCAAAATCATAGGAGAATCGAATAACCACAACGGCATTTGCCGCAATTGGCACAAACGTTCCATTCCGAAACCTTGCTCCATCGAAAAGAAACTGTTCTGATTTTTAATAGGCTTCAATTTTGTGTCACAGATGAACCACGTTAATGACAATTTTATTTGTTACTCATGATGCTTTCAGAGCCAAATAAGAAGTTCTTAAATGAATAATAGTATGACATAAGAAATGACTGAATAGAACGACCCTTAATATTCTCCTCACTAACTTTCTTTTCTTCAAGGGAACGCTCGACTTCAATTAATTGCCGGAAAACCATAGAATAAATGAATACTTATAACAAACGCTAGGTGCATCTACTTTTTTCTGTTCAAAGTAAACACTTGAAGTTACTATGGTTATCAAAGAACACATGAAAAATGAATAATAATGATTCAGTGGCTTGTAAGCACCGGGCGCAGCGAATTCTTGTTTTTCTAAATAAAAGTTCCAAGTATTCAAAGAAAAATTTAATCTCTTTACTGCTATGACACACAATTGTTAATAATGATTGAAATATACAGTAAAAAAAGTTAATGTGCCTTAGTTTATTTCTTAGGCCTATACATAACAAACTCAGAAGCTGTATCTAATTATTGAATATCTTCAATCCGACAAATTTTGAAATAGAAGAACTCAAGTTTTACTTGTTAGAATATGGTTTTTGTGACATTGACGAGTATACTGGCCAAACGTATCTGTATGGAAAAGATCAAGACTACAAATCTAGCAATGTTATTGAGGATGTTTCCATTTTGATAGCGAAAAAATGATGGATCTTATATTCTTTAATAGCGTCTCTTGAGTGAAGAAGATAAGTCTCATTTTAAATAGAGGACAATAGATTAGAACTTCGTCATTGAATCTTGATTTTGTTTCCAAAGAAATCATCACTCATACTGAATGCTGATGTTCTATTTTCGAACGACAATGGTACCTGATATTCTGCTACTATCGATTCTCGTAAATCTTTAAGTAGTGTAGCATAGTCGAAAATGAGGGACATGGAGAATGTAAACTAACAGCAAATTTGTGGCACATGAACGCATCTCTAAATCAGATGAGCCTACATTCAGTACATGCTTTATATATTCATCTGTTATGCCAGAGAACCATTAACCCTTCGTAGCAGTCCACTCATGTGTATCAAAATATAGCGTTGTTTTTTGCACTTTTGGTTTTTCGAACATGTGGCACTCTTTTTGTGAGATATCGATATTGCAACTACCATCTTTTTGAAATTTATTTTTGATAGAATTTTTGCTACAAGAGTAAAAAGTCGCGCAACATTTTGTGGTGCCTACCATTTGTAATCATCGATAACTATTAAAAGTCGAAAATTATCGTTGTCTCCACTGGGTAATATTCTTTTCTTTTTTTAATATCTTTAAATAAAAGTTGAAAACTTTTTTCATTCAAACAAAACGAATGTTGAACGGTCTACTTTTGACAAAATGCTATTTTACGTAGGAAGTAATACAGAACAACACTTTTATAGTACTTATATATTTTTGACACTAGCCTATTTCAGTCTACTATTTTGTAAGATGAAGGTTAATAAGAATGTATTACATTATAACCTTTTTCACTTCAATCATACAATGAATCCTAAATTAGTCGATTGAGACTGGTGCACGTCTACACATATCGAATCGACTGAAGAGACCTCGCTTATTCCAATTTCAGAAGTATTAAGAGCGCAAGAAGCTTTCATGACTTCATGTGTTTGCTGTATGCGAAGATACATTTTCAGTCATATCAATCGAATTTTATCGACATCTTGAAAGTTGAATAGTCACTTCAGATTTGAAAGTTTGAAATTCCATTAGTAATCATTGCCTTTAAGAAAAGAAAAAAATGATCGTCCATATGTTTTGCGTTCCTTCTCATAAGACTCTAAAACATTAATGGGACTATAATCGTACACTGAGTTATCTGTGGTAAGAAGTTTGTAAGGAGAATCTCAACCTCGTATTCTACGTTAAGCTGGGAACTGATTGAAATCCACCCAGCTCCATTGCAAAATTCAGTCAATGAAAAACCAATTCCTTCCACATATTAATTAAGCAGCTATTTCTTTTGAGAAAAATTTTATTAAATTCATATATACTTGAGATTTCTAATGTTTAGGTAGTATCTCACGTTAAGTGATTAAAATCAATATATCGTACTTTATTTTAGAAAATCTTCCTTAAAAATTACAGGACTTCTTCTCAATAAGTGTTAAGTTTGATGTTTGATTTATGGAAAAGTAAGACATCATTTTAGTTTTAGTTGCTTTGAAAAAGCAAGAAAAACTGATAACCTTCCTTCAAGGACTATTCTATTCATCGACCACTTTTGTCAATAGCAAACCTAAATGAGGTTCCAAGTTCGATTTTAAAATAGACTTCGTAACTTCACACTAATTCTTTTAAGACCTAAGTTTTCTTTGGAATTTTCATGAGATGGCCACCAAGAGTTTTTGGTAGTCAGTGACAAACACTCCAGAAGTGAGCTCGCAATTTTAAGATAGGTAATTTCTAATTTAGATTGAGTTTAAGCTCTTACTCAGTGAATAATTTTGTGTTGATCGTCATCGATAAATTCAGTATGCTCCACGATCACTCATTGTATAGCGGAAAGCTTTCAATAGGAATTGGGAGCTGGAATTCAATGCCGACTAGAAACTTATCACTTCAGAATTTCGAATTCGTTGTTCTCTCGAATATTTAGATCATGAAAATCGATAAAAACGAGCACAAATATACTAGCTTTAGTGCCCTAAAAAGTAATAAAAAAAACTGGCAAAAACAGATGGCAAAGTCCATTCAGGTTGAACTGGTCATCGACAAAACTATCAAGCCGGTGCTAGTTTTGAATTTTCTCTACACGAAAAATTGCCTACGTGTTTATCATGAAAAAGTTTTTAGTCGTTGTTCAGTCTCAGAATGTATAACTACTTTCCTATATGGGGCTGTTGGTATGGACTTTGTCATCAAAACGTTGCTTGAGGTTCAATTCAAAATTTGCTGACAAGTTAAAATTTCTATGATATTACTCTGAAATCATGCATTGTTAGAAGAAAGTGAAAGTCCTGATACAATGTTATTGTGTACATAGATCTATTGTTGGAATACATTTCCAATGGCTATTGAGCTCCCGTGGTCAGATACATGATCGAAAGTTGACTAAAATAGTCATTTGACTCTTATCGAGTTACACTGGTAGAAAAAATCTTGAATGAACATTTTGATTTAAAACGTGTTTTGCTAATCAAATCTCTGAAAACTGTAGCTGACAAAGAGTTTTAGGCAGCCATTTGGTTCATTGAATATTGTGATATATTCGCCCGAAAACTCGCCTTCTGATTATGCTATTGTGAGAGTTTTCGTGAAACGCAATAGTAGGCCATAACTTTACAAATTATCGATTTAAAAAAATTTAGTGCAATCATTTGCGACTTACAAGGTTATTGCACTGAATCGCAACTAAATGCCTGTTTCAAACTCTAATCCTCAATTTAATCGCATGTACTTCGTTGAACTACGTTTTACTATGATTAAATATTAAATTATGGTATTTTTACATACTTTTTTGTTGAACGACACGAATGAGTGGCTGAAATTGGCCATCTTCAACAATGTCAATGGTCGATGGGTTCTCAAGCAGTTGTCGAAGTTTGTTTAGTTCGTCTGTCCATTCTGTCAATTCCATCTCGGTATAATCGTTCAAGTCACGACTCGATGCTAATTCATTTTTTATTTTGCCGAGTGATTCTCTTAACTCCGTTTTCGTTTCATTCAAATAGCTGTCTAGATCAATTCTAGCTTTTTTTGCCACTTCTTGAATCTTTTTAATCGATGTATTCTCCCATTCATTAATGCGTGAATGGAGTGGATGTATAACATTATTTTCAGTTAATTTTTTGTGTAGAAAATCATGTTGCTGACCTACACGATCCATCTTTTCATCAAGTTCCTGCCGATGTTCTGGAAAATGCTTATGACAGAACCACTCTTGGCACCCACCACACATAGTAATGCCTGCACCTTTATCACATTTGACACAAGGGTGTTTACTTCTACTTGTTGCCATGTTTCACTAACTAATAAGAGTTAAAGATATAAGTTTGTATCCGTAAACAACGTTATGTGCGTACTGTACCGATTGTCTCCAAATACTCCACCTTCGTAGTTGACACGAGTAGAAGAATCACTAAAAAAATAGAAATATGTTGACAAAAACAAATGTTTAGATGTGAGTTGAAGTGACTCAATTAGAGAAAGATAAGGCACAAGCTGATGCATCATCGTAAAGGATAAACATTATGCTAAACAGAGAATTTCTTTGTTCGCCAACCTTGAAGCGTGTATTTGAGAATATTAAAAACTACTGCAAAAATATGAGAATGAGATTACGAGTGAAAAAGTGTACTGCAACAGAATTTCAATTTAACATTAACAACATCATATCGAAGTCGAAAACCTTAAGATAGTTCTCTACCATTGATCAATACAGCCTGCCAAGCTTGCTTTTTTTGGATCTTTGCTGCACGAGACCGCCCTTCATCTTCACCTTCAACTCTGACCTATCCAAAAGCTATTCTGAAGAAAATACTGTCAAAAAGGAGTATGAGTATAGGTGGGTATGGAGAATAAAGTGTCACCCTAATATGCTCACACATCCATAGTCTGAATCCACTTCACTAAATTCGTTATTGAACACTGTAAATTTTGGCCAGCCAACAAAATCTGGCAGGAATCCAGATGTCAAAGAAATCAACGGATTTGAAAGCAAGATAACTGCATACATTTGTTGACATGCAACACTTGAACTTCGCAGAAATTACGCAACTAGAATTCAATACTGTGTGATTATTCGATCTTGATAACTAAAGTATTCGCATAGTTAACATTTTTAAACTGTGATATGTCATTATGGTATTCAATCGCGTGTCGATGGTATTCTACTGCAAGACCCGATTGTACTGTCTTCAGCTGGCTCTCATCAATATATTTACAGAATTTGGATGGAATCGGATCTGATTCGATCAGACCTTATAGGACCCGATTAAATCCAATCATTCGATTAACTCTTCTGAAAGTAGAAAAAAAAAACCATTCCAATAACTTTGCTCTACTAGAAACTGACTTGGCACATTAAAAGCTATCTATTCTCAAGCAGGTAAGAATGATGTAGAAAAAAAACACAATTTCACAGCAAAACCCACCTGTAGAAAAAAAGGGATTCAAATGAATTTCGCCTTCGTCTTGTACTGTAATTTTATAGGTTTCGTTCTTTTTCTTTCATCACCGAATGCTAAGAAAAAAACACCTCCATTATTTTATTTACGTGTTTTTTTTTTGTAAATTATGAAGTCAGCTTGTTACTATTGACATCAATGAATCATCAGATGACTCAAACGTTTTACATACTGTGAAAAAACCCATATGAGTGTATGTTTTGCAACTTGGAATAACGTTGACTGAGAAGAAAAATTATTGCAGTTTGGCTTCACGTTTAATCGAACATAAAACAGCATAAATCATTTTTTATCAACACTAATGAACTATCCCAATTCATGAATACTTAGTCTGCGTAGAGAATAAACGCTTTTTAGTTACTTCTTTTCAAGAAATACATAGTTTTCAAGAGGAGGATAGTTCGAAAGTTTCCCAAAAAAACTCGTAAAATTGTATCGAAATAAGAAGGTGATTATGATGGCCATTGCCAATGTAGATTAGTCGAGTCAGCACAAATGGTTTCTTATTCAATTGACAGTAAATGTCATCTAAGCTTTGTCGAATATCTATGTATTACTTTTTTTTTTCATATTTTGACTGCACAATCAATGGATATGGGTGAATAACTGAGTTTTAGTATAGAGACGTTGCTAACATTATCATCCATGCTCATTTTTAATTTCAATATTGCGTTAGAACAACAACTTTATAAAAAACATTAGTCAAAGATTTCAGTAACACAAAATTCTAAAAAATCTTTTATTTTATCATTTTTCAATAATTATATCATAAAATACTGATAACTGAGTTTACTATTATTTATTTTATTTATAATAAGTATTGAAGTAATAATCAAGATAAGTACTCATTGGATGAGTACGAATCAATAAATTATTAGCTATGCAACAGTCACATATGGTTCTTTGTCTAGGGTTTGTGGTGAGAGGGAGACTTTCTGCTGTAAATCATAAAGCATAGACTGAATTCGATTAGTAAAATGTGCATGCGTATATAACAACCACACAGACACAGCGCCATACTCGCACTCTCTGACGTAGTTATGCACCTACAGCCACTGTCACACTCTTTTCTACACCTTGTCACTATGAAATAGATTTGCGTGTTTTATTCGTTGTTGCTTATTGGATGAGAATGTTTTTTTTTAGTTTTTAGTTTTGTATTTCAGTGTTTTTGCTAAAATCTTGATTGAGTTTGATCATTGCTTCAATAATCTGTGTCACAGCTGTGATATGGATTATGTGTATTACTCTGTAACTCGTTATGTAATGCAGATCGTCTTGAAGCCATGGTTCCTGATTTTGACTTTGATGTACATGCATGATTGCGACTAGTCTCACTTGAAAAATCGTCTTCATCCTCTTCAGAACTATACAACGCTTCGTGTGCAAACCGCTCCTCCCGTGTCCGGGTATGTGTTGTTGGTGCAGTTTGACAACGGCCTCGAACATCATCTTGGCGTCCGGAGTGCAGTGTCCTTGATGACTTACAAGCGGGGTGCCGTTCGTTTGGAAGGTCTAGATCGCTGTTGGATATAGAACGGAAATCTTTAATAATTTTCTCAAAATTTGGTCGATTCCGTTTCGACCAGGTACAGCAAGCACAGAGGATTCTTCGAAATTTTTCTGGTGCTCGTTGTTTGCGACAAATCTCTTGAAATATGACTCCATTTCTCTCATCAGCTAAAGCATCCATAAGTTCTTGATTATCTTCGTAGTGTTGTATCCATGGTATCTCCTTTGTCATTATTTCGAGTAAAACGCATCCAAATGCCCAAACATCGGATGGGAATGAGCTCCTCTCTGGACGATCAAAGCAAAGTTCTGGTGCAAGCCATCTGATAGCTCCTAGAATGAATTCAAATCAAATTATTTCGGAAGAGTTTGGGTGTAATTGTGAGTATGGGTGAAAACGAAGAGAAGAACCAAACCAATCACCTACGTCCACATGCACACTAACCGCGTCTTTCATGATTGTAGACGTGAGAAAGTTTTGCAGTTTCGTTATTCACTAGTAATAGTCATGCTGTATCCTACCTCTACTTGAATTACTATAGTGTGTTTTTGAGTCTTCGATCATCTTTGAAAGGCCGAAATCAGAAAGAACTGCTGTGCCGTTCTTTCGCAATAAAATATTGTCGCTTTTCAAATCTGCATGAACAACTTTTTTTTCATGTAAATAGGACATGGCGTAAGCTACATCCACCATCATATTTCGACTATCGCACCAGTAAACGAATGATTTAGGTGTATTCCAGATGTAGTCCAGTAGACGACCACCATCAATCAATTCCATAACCAAGAGTGTATGTTGTGATGTATGAATAACGTCAATATATTGAACAATACTCGGATGATGCAGCGTTTTGAGAATATTTGTTTCACTTTGAGCTGCTTGAGATAATTTCGTTTTTGTTACTTTGTAAGCTACTTCTTGGGATTCACGATAGGTCCCTTTATAAACCTTTCCGAAGTGACCTTCGCCAAGTTTTCCTTCACACTTGATCCACGACTCTAAAATATGACATTCGAAAAATACTAACAAAATATTATAATATTGAGTGAAGAGAAATTTTGTCAATCTAATATATAGTTCAATTTTCTCACGCTTTACCGTAAAACACATATTCAATTGTATTTTACACTGAGAATCTCCAATTTTCTCCGATTCCAGTAACAGTGTTACAAGCTGTGGAATATCAGCAAAATTTTTGTATTTGTCACGAAAATTGAAGCTAATAAAAAGCAACTGAGACTAAATTTAAAGAGGAAGGATGCTTTCTTATTCATCAAACCCCTTCAAAGCAATCGAACCATACATCAAGCTTCCTTCCTAACATTTTTTACCTTTGTCATGCACTATTCGTCTGATAGGTCTTCGTTTTGTAGGGTTTTTGATGGATATCTGTAGTTGACGTTCGAAATCAATGTAGTAATTCTTCAAATAAACACAACGTTTTCTACGTATATATGCTTCTTCGATAATTTCACATTCCTCTTCCGAGTAACTACACCATTCCTCTTCTTCAAATGGTGAAAATGGATTCAAATTTGATTGCCACATCCATTCAACGTATGTAGAAGAATCGTGAGATGCCATTTGTATGTGGGTCTATACCTGTCGTTTCACGATGGGAGAATGGCACTGTCTGTATGTTCTATAATATATACTTAAAATCTTTGCTTTGTTTAAAAACTAAAGCAAATGGAAAAGTTTTCATCATATTCATGAAGAGAAAATGAGAAACATAAAGGATCTACTTCTATATAAGTAGGAAAACAGTTCTTATAAAAAAACAAGGCGCGTCGCATTTCAAATAATTGAATACATTTTTCATTTTGAATATTGCCATTGCAATCTTGTTATTCAAAACTTTTAATTATGGTTAACCACAGTAAACTAAGTGCTTAATTTAACCGAACAATTTTAACAAAGAAAAACCTAAAACTCACCTTTGAATTAATTTTCTTCGATGTTTATTCGATTCGTTTGTAAGGTGAGAAATGCAGTTTCGGTTTATTTATATATTTTTCTTTTTCATTCTTTTCTCGC
Organism: Rotaria sp. Silwood1; assembly: GCA_905250075.1. Lineage (NCBI taxonomy): Eukaryota > Metazoa > Rotifera > Eurotatoria > Philodinida > Philodinidae > Rotaria > Rotaria sp. Silwood1. The sequence goes on from CAJNOP010000338.1 coordinate 14,095, forward strand.
TTTTCTTCCTCACTGGCGCAACGCTATGACAGTATTCATGTGTATTTATTTGTTGCGTGTTTGCTTTTAATATTAAATTTGATGGAATAAAATTGAGCTAGTTGGAAACTAATGTTCCCAAGTAGCATTACTTTATGTCGACTTTACTGTGTTTGATATAATCATTATTGATTAAAACAGAACATTGCTTCTCTTCTCTGTTTCGTGAATTAAAGTCAAGAAAAGTATATCTTGTCACCATTGAGTTCGTTTTGAAGATAAATTTGTTTGTCTTGTATACTTGGTTATACTTCAAAGAACTTTTATTTTTCGATATTGGTGAAAGTAGATGATATCAATTGAATTGATTGAGCTAATCTAGATGAGAAACGGAATTCTTCTTCGTGATTGTTTGAAAATTATAATACTATAGAAGAGATAAGACCACAGGGCAACTGTATCCCCTGTTCGATACTTATCGCTAGATCTTTCCGAGTGATGTACTTAAAAAACTTAATTAATTTCCTAATGAAACCCGAAGTTGTAAATTCGAATTATGTTTTATTAATAAAATTTCTTTAAAAATCGATTCTTTCAGTGAAAGGCATGAATATTGAGTAAATATTGATTTTTCTTCTCGACAAGCAAAGAATAATCAAGAATAAAAAGAAAAAGAAAAAATTTCGAACTTTTGCTTCCATCGACACGAAAATAACATGAAGAACAACAGCAACAAAGTATAACTAACAATTCGCTCTGTTCGTCTTTTAATCATTGCGATATCGTTTTAAAAGTGACTGAAACAAAGCGAAAAACGAATCCATTTTCTTTTATTGTTCAAAGAATACTTTTCGAGGAACGAAAAAAAGTGCCTAACGCAATTTTTCATTTGCAACAAAACACAGTCCAACTTGAGCTACAAGAAAAAAACATAAGACAAGTCAATTTTTTGTTTTGTTTTCATCGAATCCATTCAGAACATTAATTGTGGAAAGAAAAAACATCATTCTCGATTATTCAATAGGCAAATAATGAGACATCATGAATCATAAGACTACAAATAAGGCATTGTTTAAAACTCATTTTTTCGTTAGCACAAGCAGCTTTCAGTTTCATGTGATCAATCTTCTAATCATTAATGAAACATTTTTGTTTTGAAAATTTCAACAGATTTTTCTTCTAAATTATGAGCAAATATTGTACTTTTTTTGACATCCGAGACACATGTTCATTATATACGAATCAGTCAGAAAAGCACAAACATTTTGAATATAAGAATTGCTTGCACTCAATGGTCATACTCATGTATAAAAATTTATTTTTGTTACTTTTAGAGCTCGAATGTTGATGTAAGAACAAAGACAAACAGAAACGTTTTTTTCGGCGAAAAAAAATCCATTTGAAAGAACGACAATAACTATTCATTATTTCTTTTTAAAATTTTAAAGGAAAAATCTTATCTAAATCAATTAGCAAATGAATATTCATGTGAATTCTTGCACAACACAGAGAGTAGCAATATCAACTGATTAGGATATTGTAAAAAAATGTCCAATTATATGGAAAAATAAAATAAGAAAAAAAGAATTTTGATATTTTTTATCAAAAGTATGATGTAGACAGTAATCTTCACTTTCATCAAAAGCAGTTTAAAGAGAAGTTAACAAAAAAAAATTATTAGATCGTTACTTGGATTGTAACAATAGTATCGGATTGATCAAGCAGTCTGTTTTCCACATGAAAAGCTTATGTTTTTACAGTTGATATCTCGCCATTAAGTCTTATATAGTCTCGATGATGTAAGAAATGTTCCTAAAAAAATTATTTGACTCAACAATGATACAATGGTAGATGAAATAGACAGAAACGTCTATCTCAGTTTTCGATCAAACTAAAGAGAATCAATTTATACTTGATTAACTTTTTGGTTTAGTAAGTACATTTTATTAATTTTTCTTTTAACAACTGAGCATTGATACACTATTATGTGAATGTTTTTCATGTATTCATTTGCAAGTTAAGTTTTCTCATATTTATCCATCAACTGTGAATTGATTTTTATTGAACATACTTTTATGAAGCATATACAGTTTTAAATTAAAAGGATTATTGCAAGTTCCATAATAGAGTAGACTGATCGAATGTTGAAATTATTAGACTTTTTAATTAAAGTTATAACTATCAATTCTAGTTTGAACTTTCGACTATAATTATATATTTCAACAGGGGAATGATTTTAGAAGCTAAAAGTGTGTGTCGAGTAGGTATGGCTTAGGGGTGGCACTTTAACTTTATTTTTCTTTAATAAAGTAAAGTAAAGTAAAGTAAAGTGAAGTATCTCTTACCTTACCGAACAAGTAAAATATAATAAAATAAGATAAAGTACAGTATGTAGTTGAGGGTTATTGACATATTAGAATGTGATTAATGTCTAATAATAAACTAATAAATCAATAACCATCAACTGCCTACTTTACTTTATCGTATTATATTATATTTTACTTGTTCGGTAAAGTAGATCTACTTTATCCGAAAAGTAAAGTAAAGTAAAGTAAAGTGAAGTATCTCTGACTTTACCGAACAAGTAAGATGTAATAAAATGAGATAAAGTAAAGTAGGCGGTTGATGGTTATTGATTTATTAGTTTACTATCAGACATTAATCATATTTTAATACATCAAAAGTTGTGTCGAATTACGGATCGAAGGCGCCGAAAAATTTGAACCTAATTTTATTTCATTGAGAGTCAGCATTGAACCCTGAATATTTTTCATAATTTTATTTTTTACTTTATCACAACCCAACTTTTCACATATGGGGTCCCCCTCAGGTATCAAAAATACATTTTTTTCACTGCTCTATTACAGATATTTAAAATTCAATAGTACCAAGTGTACTGATTACAAATATCTCATTTGTTTTCAAAAGTACTCAGATAATAAGAAAGATTGGAAGTATTCCCTAGTACCATTAAAAACTAGGTTTTGTACAAAATTTTACTGAAATATGACCAGATTCGTTTAATCGAGTTCAAAATGGACTTGAATTGATCAAAAGTTCCTTTTCTAACGACACATCCATTAGAAAACATTTTCATAACTAATTTTTATGAAATATGCATTATTTAATGCATTAGCCCAAGGTTGACTATTTGGTTAATCCATAAAATTTACCTGAAACTTTTTATAGGTAGGTCGGAGATGGAATTATATACAGCTTTGGACAAAAGTAGGTGCCGCCTAAAGTGATATTATATTCCATCATTTCGAATTGATCTCTTGCGGGAATGCCGACCTCATTGAACCCTGATCGAAAACACCACCACGCCCTCAATTGGTTGACGTTTGCTGAAGATATCGCTTGTACATCGTCATCGCCTTACGAAGGTCACATCTTGATCATTTTTCGACATTCACTTTCGCACAACCTGTCATTCGAAACCTCAGAGATGCAGATATCATTAGTAAAATTTTGGTGTGAAATAGCGGAGATCCGAAGTTTTCACTGAAAACATCTACCAAGTAGAAAATCCTTTTCTTCAGTTTGGAATCGATAATTTGAGCTAAAATCGATCAATGCAGCGGAACATTGTAGCAATGACTCATCACCAATCCACCGATTTATAGTAAAATATTCAGAGTCGCAGATCTATGTAGAGCTGAGATATAGTCATTGGAAGAATTCGCTACACCACACTTTGCCTATAAATGGAGCTACCGTATTGTATGGCGACCTTTGGACCCAAGCAGCTATATAAGCAAGGCGACAACTAGCACCACAAAAAGCAAAAAGTCATTTTAGTATGACGAAACACTGCGAATTAAAAGTTTCTGAGATGATATTTTCCCACCATGTCTTCAATAAACGGTTGGCACTGCCGTTAAGCGAGTAGAACTGTCAAATGCTAGTGAATTTACACTCATCTTTTCGGAAATACTCTTTTTTTGTCAGAATAATTCAGAGGACGTGTACAAAAGGCTGATTCCATAAAGCAGAAACACTCTAAAGTCAGCAAAATGGTTTTGAGATGAAATGCTTCGTAAGAGAAAAGTACATCGTGCTTAGATACGCTACCAGGGGGGGGGGGGGGGGGGGGGGTTGAAGAAATTGAAGAGAAATACCTTCTTAAAAACTTTTAGTTCACAGTTTCGTCCTTCTAAAATGAATTTTTGAGTTTTTTTGGTGCTAGTTGTCCCCCTGCATACCCTAGTTGCTTGGATCCAAAGCTCACCGGATAATACCGTAGCTCGATCGATAGACAAGCTGTGGCATGGTAAACTCTTTCAATAACTCTATCTCAGCTCTGCATATTTTACCACAAACTTGTGGGCCGATGATGAGTTATTGCTGAAATTTAAGTTGCATTGATCAATTCTAGCTCAAGTTATCGATTCCAAACTGAAAAAAAGGATTTCCTACGTGGTAGAAGTTTTTAGTGCGAACTTCGGATCTCCGCTATTTCACACCAAAACTTTACTAATGATATCTGCATCTCTGAGCTTTTGAAAGACGGGTTGCGAGAAAATGAATGTCGAAAAATGATCGAGATATGATCTTGATAAGGCGATGATGATGTACAAGTGATATCTTCAGCAAACGTCAATCAATTGAGGGCGTGGTGGTATTTGTGGTCAGGGTTCAATGAGGCCAACATTCCAGCAAAAGGTCAGTTCGAAATGATGGAATATAATATCACTTTGGGGGGGGGGGGGGGGGGGGGCTACTTTTATTCGCCATTGTAAATGGTCTCATCAAGCTACCGGCCTGGGTTAAGGCTAACCGATGGAAGCCCTAATCCAAAAGGTACTAATATCAACCCAACCCAGTGGCCATCTCTGTCTACATAGACCTACTCAGTTTTCTGTCTTAGATTCAGACATGACACTTTTGTGGAGTCAAATGGGATTTTTCTATTCGAAAGCCATAAAATATTAGTCAAAAAGGGGCAAAGAAGGTCTCAATAATAGGATTGTGAGCAAAAGTACTTTACTAGATATGAATTTTCACGTGGAAAACATTGTCACTAAAAAGAGCACATTTAGTTGCACTCTTGGTAAAGAAATCTGACCACGGCACCTGTAGAAACTCTGATTTTGTAACGCTGACAAAATATTATGAGAGATAATCAGACCTAATCGGGGCGGTATTTGCCACTTATCGATAGAATGAATCGAATATTCAACACGTTCTCATAGTTGTTGGTAGAGAAAAGAATTCTGTATCAAATGAATCTGTTGTCGACGAAATAGAGCCGTATTTTAATGAAGTTTCTGGTCAAAAGCTAGTTTTTAAGGCTTTCAGGAGATCCTTTCTATCTTTCTTATTACCTAAGTTCTTTTGACAACAAATGAGATATTTGTAATCAGCTCACTTCATACTATTGAATTATAAAGTTTTGTAATAGGACAGCGATAAAAATTTTTTGTCGATACCTAAGGGAACCCTAGATATGAAAATTGGTTTGTGATAAAGCAGAAAAAAAATAAAATTTTGAAAAATAGTGAGGGCTCAATGCTGATTCTCAAGATATTAAAAATAGGTTCAGATTATTCGGGGCTATCGGTCTGTATTTCGACGCAACTTTTGACGTATTAGAATGTGCTTAATGTGTGATAATGAACTCAATAATCATTAACTACATGCTTTAGTTTATCTCATATTACTTCATCTCACTTTTTCTGTAAAGTAAGAGATACTTCACTTTACTTTACTTTACTTTGCTTTACTTTACTTTGCTTTACTTTGCTTTACTTTTCGGTTAAAGTACGGTTACTTTACTTTATCCAGTAAAGTAAAGTAACCCAACTTTACTTTACTCAGTAAAGTAAAGATAAAGTGCCACCCCTAGTATGGCTGTTTTTTGAACAAGAATCAAACCTGTACCCAAGTTCACATCCACAGTCGCGAATTTAGAGATCATCAGTAGCCAACTATGACGAAATTATGCTCTTCTGAAAATCAATATCTCCAATGAAAAATATACTTAAGAATTACTTGAGGAATCATCTACAAATCATGTTCGACACCAGAGAGTGGAGCACATATAGATATACGAACGCTTTCATAAATTTGGATGTTTTGTGAGACTTACTTGCATTTTTAGAGAATTCTACATAGAAATTCTATATAATGAACCAAAAAAGAAGAATCAATATAGTGGAATAGCTAAGTTCTTCCCAGAGAAGGAAAGTATTGCCAAAATTGAACAACTTCGGCTTGAAAGAAGTGGCAAAGTAAAAAAAAAGCGTTATTTGACTAGAGATCATTTATGAATGTTCTCTTAGGTGACTTAGAAGACGTCAGTCCTAGCATATTATAATCAAAAACAAATCCTTCATGCAAGCAGAACAACATAGTGTATAAATCGTTGTCACACTTTAAAATGACTGCTTTCATATAGAGCAAGTACACTTTACTTGACTAATCGAATATAAACCAATCTGTGTATGTTGAAAATGTTACAATGCATAGATACATACTTCTCAAACAATTGTTCTCGTGGTTTTCCAGTAGAACTTTCCTGCTGTTAGTGATTATTTAATAAATCATCTCAAGCGCCTAATAAATGTATAACAATGAAGAACACAATCTTTTTTTTTATCCCATTTACCCGCGTATACTTTATTTTTTAGTTTGAAAGAAACAAAAAAAAACCAACATACCAAATATAAAATAAATAAAAGTATTACTTATTTAAAAACAAAATGTCATATTTTGTTGATAACCTAATTTATCTAAATTTGGCAAACATGTAAATGTAACCATTGATGGTGGACCACAAATACATATTAAAGTATCATCAGCTGGTGGTGGCATATGTTCTTTTAACATAGTTGCATTAATAAAACCTTTTGAATATTTCCATTGTTCACTTTCTCGATCAACAGTATACCACAATTTGAATCGATCAGTATTTGATGCAGCTAATTGTTCTAATTCACTACGTAATAAAATATCTTGTTCAGTTTTATTTGCATATAAAAGCCAAATTTTAATATAAATGCATTGATCATGTACTATTGATGATTGTTCTTTTAATATTTCATTTAATATTTGATAGATAGGTGTTATACCTGATCCACCAGCAATTAAACCAAGATGATGAACATGCCGAGTTACAAATGGTTCAGATTTACGTGAACGTATATCAAATAAACCATGATCTTTATAAATAAGATTACTTGATAGACTGCCACTTACTTCAATAGTATGACCAATATGAAGTTTATCAAGATATTGAGTCATTTTACCATTTGAATAAATTTTAATAACAAGATCAAAATAACCTTGATTATCATCTGATGTAACTGGATTATATGGTCGTTTAACAAGTTCACCATTAATATGTGCTGATAAATAAATATGTTGACCGATAGGTAAACCAAGTACATGTTTTGATGATGGAAGTTGAAAACGAAAACGATATGTATCATGAGAAAGATTTTCTTTATAAACCAATGGAAATGCATATTTTATATCTGGACTTTTTAATGTTATAATCACATTTTTTCGTTTATTTTTTTCAGCATTATTCGATTGATTTTTATTTTTATATAAAATAAAAATAACAACAGAAATAATACTAATACCAGCAATAGTAATAAGCGTTGACGTATCTATCGACATATTTTTATCTGAAGTACAATAAATCAAAAATTATCAACCCAAAAGAAAAAATGGTAACAGCTGTATTGTTAAAATATAGTCATTGATTATTCATTCTATGCTATATGATTATACCAATCAAAGTTGACTATCATATGAGGTCTTTTTATTCAAATCTGTACATGTCAAATCGCACAAAATAATTCTATAGATCTTTAGTTTCAATTAACATTAGTACAACAGATAAAAATAATTTAAGTTCGATTTCTTCGTTTCTTAACACCTGCATATAGTTATAGAATAAACAAAATATTATGTAATTACATTAGTTGTTATAACTTTAAATAGACGAATATACACGACTTGATATTTTGATATTAAATTACGTTCAACATTTTCTTTTACATGATCCGCATCTATAAGTGAAAAATGAGAGTAGACAAGTTTTTGAATATCACTTAGATGAAATGCAGTGAGTGTCTCTACTATCAAGCGCATATATTACGACGTGTAACAGCTGTGAAACTTGAAAAGAAATTCACTGCTTACATAAAAATACTTACATTTGAAGAAACATGAAAACTTGTATTTATCGAAATGTGATCTTTGAAAAATGGCATTGTGATCTGCTTTACCAAAAAAAATGTTCAATAGACATGCAGTCTTACTTTCCAAAGTCGAATGAAAACTTGATCTGACTCATGAGTAAGCCCCAACTCACCTGATTTTTGCATGACTTTTAGTTGTCGCCGGTTTGGTCTTAATGACAAAATGAATTGACAGCAAAAAGCATGGAAGAAAAAAAAATTATTGTCACAGTTGAACGTGGTAATCTTTTAGCTCGTCTTGTTTATAGTGAAAATACGTGAAATTTATCGTTATAAAATGAAAAAGCAAGTCGAATGAGAACTCATTCTATTGATGACGAAACGAAAATTTGAATAATCAGTTATTCGAGTTTTACAAAACTTCATAATTACTTTCTAGATGATCAAGAATTGTCAAAAAGAGAATTTTTCTCGCTATAGAAATATAGTCATGTTGCCAACATCATGAGAATAATTTTCCAAATAATTTACTTTTCGTTTTCGATTGTTCTTTTTGTTTTTGTATATCACTATAATATACTTATGCTTATTTTCTTTTCATCAGTCAATGAAAACACATGAAAATATTAGTGTAATAATATACATTCGACTATAGAAATATCTAATAACGGTTGAACTAAATAATAATTAGACAAAATATTCGTCTATTTTTCAGGCAAAGAAAAGTATTCAAAATTTGAAAACATTGGATTACAATAAGAATTTTATGTTCTTTCTAAATATGGATTTAAAATTTTTGTAAGACTTCTGATATATGATATATAAATAGACCTATTAGAGGCTTGAAAAATAGTTTCAAACAGAGCGAATAAAAAAGCATTGATTTCGATATAAAATGCTACATTAGTCATTAATTTGGTAAAATTCATTTGTTTGTAGAAAACAAACTCGTGTTCAATTCTCTACAAAAAAATCAATAATATAATGTATGAAGCAAAAGAGAGAATGAATGTAAAATGAGTCAATTTACTCGCTCCAAATGGTGAATTTATAACTTCTATGTCAGAAGTTCGGCAAAAAACTTGAATCCATATTCAGAATGAACACAAAACTCTAAGTCTGGCCCAATTTTTTCAAATTTTCGAAGGCTTTTCCCATAAGTTGGAAATAGAACAAACATGTTGTCTCATTGCTTCTGGATCATCCATTAATCTTAGGCGAAAATTCCCATAATAATAAATATTGAGCGCTCTGCGATGACTATTCTAAATAGTGTGGTAGATGGGATATCAGAAAATATCACGTTATTTCGCGTTCACTGGATTTTATTATGGTTATGGTATGTTTCGATCATTATCGATGTAGAAATCAACTTTTCTTCTGACAAGAGTGATTCCAATTTTGAAATAAGAAAAATCCTTAAAAATCATGAAATCGCTTAGTTCTGTAGTTTTTAGCATTCTTTTTTCAGCTAAATTTAAAAAAATCTTTGTATTTCTCACCGGATTATATGAAAAAGTCTCCTCATCAAATCCTGATTTTTGATGAAAAACTTTGGATTCCTAAAATTTGGATTTGGCATCCCTACTATAATTGTAAGTTAGTATGAACGTGAGTTACAACTTACTTCGACAGTGAAATAATTGAAGAAGAGAAAGCAAATGTATATATCACGGTATCACGTGTAAGAAAACCATGCAATAGAATATTATTACGTAATAAGAATAGAAATAATCAAAATCAACATCAATGGTTGTTTGACTCTGACAGAACAGAAACGAAAGAACGAACAATTTCTAATAATTGAAGAAAAACGAAAGAAGTAGATACAACAGAAAGAGAAATAAATAAACAAACACGCACATATTCATATTAAGGAAGAATAAATCCTTAACACTAATAGCGTGTGGATTGGTGTACAACGGTTCGGTAATCGATTGTATACACATGAAATTAGTAACTTCGTGTTCTTGTGATCACTAGAAGAGCAAAATTAAAAAACAGATGATTCGATTTTCATGAACTTTCTTTGCACGAATCTTCACCAATTAGAGTCGGATTGGCATGAGTTTGTGAGTATCAGTTAATGGAAAAAATATGTTTTGAGCTCGTATGGTTGGATTTGAGTCTATACCTTTGCTATTGAATCATTTACATGCATCATTATGGCCAAACGAACGTGAGATTTCGTCGATCGATTTTTCAATGAAAATGATTTACAATGGTATGTTACACAAAATAATATATCTGCAAAATACACAGAAGAAACTACAATTGGAACGACGATCACATCATGATATTTGCAATGTAGAAAATATTCTGAATGTGATTTTCAAATAAAGGTTGTTTTAAATTATAATGGTGAAATAATAGTTTCAGCATCAAATGATCAATCATTATGCACAACAACACAAGCACCGTCATAAGTTAGAAATATTGTTACAAATGCTGTTGCAGCTGATCTTTCAGTTCATTTTAGATTTTATATAATATCTGATCCAGATAAATTGAAAAACTTATATAAGCAACGTGGACGACCAAAGAAAGCAGGACCAGCGTTACCTCATTAATGTTTTTAATATGTTCTTCATTTTTTGCTTTTTTCCCTATAATCATGTTATGTTCATTTTTCAAAATAAATAAACTATAGCGGGCTCAAAAAGATTATCGTCCTCATCTAATAGTCCTAATTCAATTTAATCGACAATTAGCTATATATTGTTTGGCATCGGAAAAATATTTGTGAAGAAAACAGAGAAAAAAATAAAGATTTATAATTTACACGATGATTGATTGATATCTAACTTTATAATCAGATAAAGAGATGGATATATATTGGGTTCTTCTGTTTTATGGTTGTATCGTTCTGCATCTAGAACTGTGGTTAGATATACGAATACATTCTTTCTTACTTGTGGTATATTGTTTTCATCTTTTCTCTTCGTTATATATAAAGATGTTTCTTTTCGTCTTAGATGATAATAACAAAGTGGTTGAAGATCAACACGTACCAAACAGTTTATCTGATTGAAAATCAAATCGAATTGTATTAAAGCTAGATTCAATAAGAAGCGCTAATGGTGGATATTTTAATGTTGATCATGAAAAAAAATGTTAGAAAAAAATGAGGATCAACAAGTTACAAAAAGCAAGAAAAAAGTATGTAACACAGAACAATCATTTTTACTGAAACAGATCCATCCCAAAAGTTAGTTTTAAAATCATAATGAAACATGTACCGAGCTTTTTTGCTTCATTTTCGAGCACTATATCTCAAGAACCTATCATATGAGACGAACTTGAGTTCTGTGCAACAGTTCTTTC
>CAJNOP010000338.1:25560-42927 GCA_905250075.1 Rotaria sp. Silwood1
ATCGGGTTTCATTACATGGGTTATTATCATTGGTAGCAAATATTTATGCTATTCCATAAATTTATTTTTCTTCAAGATGATCAATAGTCGATTATTATTACTAGTTTATCATCGTTATTCGTTGATATATTCATTTTTCGTAGGAAAGATATTTGCTTTATTTTGTTTAAAATGTTGATTTTTTGTGAAAAATTTATCAAATAAAATGTTTATTAAGATATGAATTATTTTAAAAACTGATGACAAAATGTCAAAAATTAAATATTTATATGTGGATAAAGTTGAAAAAAAGTTTAGGGCACTTTTTGCTTGTCTCCATGCAAGCCTGTTTATAATCGATATTTGAATAGGGATTTCGATAGAGCTCAGAACGACCTAAAATCTATTGTATCAAAAATATCAACAATGAATCGGTTCAGTTTTTATGAAAGGAATCGATTTTGATCAGCGGAAAAATATCTCTTGCATTTTGTTATTTTATCCATTTTACCATTATCAAAAAGCAGAAAAGTTTCAAAAAATACTAATAAATGCATCATTGAATGTGCTAAATTTCGTTATATATATTTTAGAACAACTATTGGTTATATTAATTGAATATTTATTATTATAATTTTCGATTTTGATCCACACCGAAAGAAAGAGCATTAAAAAAACAACTGTATGTTTTCTATTTTACAACAACCAACCTTTATGGAATTTTTTAAGCCCTTACCTAACTATGAGAAAGCGTAGCTTCAAGATAAATGCATGAAGATATACTCAGAGAATAATCTATGAATAGTAAGCTTTTCAAATGACGAACAATAAAGTGCATGTGAATATTTTAATTTATTCTGTCAATCATACCGCTTAAACCAAAATGGTTACTATTTCAATTTGATTAAAGCCACTCAAATAATCACAAAGTTAATCAAGTTAAAATGGTTGATAGTTATAACTTAAGTTATAAATCGACATCTTTTAGCTTTCACACTGAACAACACTTCGTCCGCCAATGGTAGGATGATTTGAATTTTTCAAAATTATCACTAACGCTAGTGATAACATTAATAAAAAAACGAAATCGTTCAACATCTAAAATTATCTTTACTTGGTGAAATCATATTCATTAGTGAATACATCAAAGAAGATCAGTTTTATTGAAAGATTTAGTCATGGACAAAACTAACTACTAACTCCCTCATGGAATACTAATATTCTTTGTGATATTGAGCTCGTATTTTACGTGCATATATTTAGTAAGATGACTCTGGTTCATAATGAATTGCATCTACTTATTTGAACATTGTATTCGAAATTTCTTATTAGACAATGGAACTGTTTTGAAAGCTTTAGAACCGCACCAATGAACGACATTGAATTAGCGCTACGACATAAATTCATTATCTCAAAGGGTGTTAATTACTGAGATTCTTATTGTGTATTACATGCTTCGGGGATTATAAAGCAGATATCTGAACCTGTCTTTAGCGCTAGAAAAATAAAAAACAAGCACTTTTGGAGATCATATCTTCGCTAGGAATGTGCGGTTTCAGTAAACTGTTCAAAAGAAACTCATATTGCTGTTTTTTCACCGAATACGTTTTTCACAAGGAAAAAAATATATGCGAATCGATGGGTGAAGGATTAGTGCTTGTGATCAGAGTTTATTATCGTATGCTGCACTCAAAATATCAGCTCAATATCATAAAGAATAGTAACACTTCATGAAGATAACAGTAACTTTTGTCCAGGATAATAATACACTGTACGAAAAAGAACAAAATAAATATCCATATTGTATGTTATTTCGATATTGGCCATATTATTGTCTCATAATAAACTATTTTGTATAACCATTATCGAAAGGAATGTTTTTTTTCTTAGTAGTTATTTTGTAGTTGATCTTTTATTTATTTTTCGTGTTGATGAAGGAGAAAGAACTTTAAGTTCTCGGTATCGCATCTAAATAAGAAAGACAAGAAAAAATATTTCTCTCGTTCTAAAAAAAAAGTGTTACTAACTAGTTCAATATCAGAAGGTAATCGTGACATAAAATCAGCTAGTTCATTATTAGGAGTAAAATCTTTAGGTTTACCAAATCGTTTTGTAAATTCCCTAATAACAACTGCAATAATTAAATATCGAAGTGGAATGTAATAGAGTCCTATTCCGACAAGTATAAGTAGAATAATAAAGAGAATGGACAACCAAGGAACAGCAAAATTAAATAAACTAAAGATACAACAAAATATTTTATGAATCAATATAAGTAAAACATTTTTACTTTTTAATCCGCTCCAATGTTGAAGCAACACTATCTATATAACCTTGTATTTCCATAACTGTATCTTGAATACTCTGTATAACACCAGTAAATGATACCTTCTGTTCCTAAAAAACAAAAAAAAAATCTATATCAAAATTTTTATATTAATTTACTTTTGTATTAATATCATCATCTAGGATTTCTTCATCTAGAGGAGCTGGTTGTACAATATCCGATATGGTTTCATCATCTAAACTGGATTGAGATTTTCTAAGACGATTTCGACGATATTCTGCAATTACATTTCGTGCCAATAAAAATAAAAGTATACAAGGTAACATATACAATTCAAAATTCCAAATAAAAACAAGAGTAACCTAAAATTTTTATCGTTATAAATAATATTTTGATGGTTATTTTCTTACCATTAAAACCGAAAAACTCAACCGTGGATTTTCCCATCGAAAGCAATAATCAATAAATTTCACAACATCAACGGTACCTTTCAGCATATTTCGAATACGTGTTACATGTTGTTTTATAGCCTTAACATGAATAAACATCAAAATAACATAGCTATTAGTACAATGCCGCATCACAGAGAAATCGTTTTCTTTTCTATCTATTTTGAGACGCATTTCTTCATCATTCTTTTACTTTATTTTTACCATCAAGATTGAGTGACTACATTATTTGGCACGTATCCCGTGGATACTGTTTATCTCAGTATTATATGTAGGGAAGACATAGGACTGCTCAGTTTGCAACTACGCCGTAATCCATACCATAAGATAGAGGTAATTTTCCTAAGTTTGTCGCCGTTATCGAGTGGAGGAAGCACAGGTAGTGGAATATTTTGATTCTAGAGCTCGCTCAAGATTTTTCATAAGACTCTCATATAGAAGTTAAAAGTGAGAGCATATACGGTTTTGAATACCGCTCGAACGAAGTACAGTTAGAAACGCTCATTTGAAGAAACATACAAAAGCTTATGTTCATCTAAATGCGACTTTAGAAAGAAGAGATACTGATTTGCTTTACCAAAAAAGTTTAATGACGAAGCAGAAATGTTTCACAAAAAAAAGGTATGTGCTTGAGCCTACCATAACCTACCTACAGTGGATGGGTCTAGAGTAGGCTTCCACTTTCCTAAGCCTTGTGATTCCGTCACGTATGTTTGTTGCGTACGCTTTGGTAATAAATAAAATGTGGACTGGCATTATAGCAATACATCGGTTGTCAGAAGAAAATGAAAATTAAACAGCAATAGAAAATTTTTACAATAAATACAGTATCTAAGCCTTTAACTCTTCAATACAAGCTGTGCTTATATCAATATTCCTCTTAGATCATGTTTCACAAAAGAAGAATTCATTTTATCAACTGTACATACAATAGGACTAAATTTTTCAGTGATTTGATAATATTCCTGTTGTCTTGGATTGAATGTTCGAATTACTGCTTTCAGCTAAAATTACAAAACAAAACAACAATAAAATAAATAAAATTTTCTTTTAGAAAAAAATTTTTACATTTGTATAAATAAATGTTGCTTCTATTTCAATAGCACCTTTAACGAGTGACATACATTTTCGATCTTTTAATGCTATCCATTTTTTTTCACCATTTTTTATCTTAAAAAAGAAAAACTCATTTAATCAAAAATTAACAAAAAAAAAAAACAACATTGATAATTTTCCCTACAGTTAATAATGGTATGACAACTTTTCCAACAAAATCATTATTTTTATTTGTATCTTCATCGTAAATTGTCAATTGAAGTATAGAATGAATATCTTGTACAGGTATAACAAATGATTTATTCCAAACAGGATCAAGTGTTTTATAAATTGTATGTGTACGTAAACGACTTGAATCAAGTTCAACAACACAAAATGGATCTGATTTACCACTTATATCTTTGGCACTAAGATCACGTGCTTGATAAACTAATATTTTTTTTGTTTTATAATCAAAGGTTCAAAATAATACAAATAAAGAAAAAATAATGTTTACTTTTGATTTCAAGTTTGCCAACATCAAATATTGGAACTATTGATCGAAGTGTATTAAAAAAACTCTATAAAATAAATAAAAATTAATTTTTTCAATGTAAATTGAATTTTTTTTTGTTTACGAACATAATGTTTAATATCTTCATCAGATAATTTTGATGGAATAAAATCCAGAGCTACATTAGCTGAACTTTCACCATCATTGGTTGCTTCTTGTAATGGTGTTGTTCCTGTTATTGTTACAAATAAATCAATTATACCAGCACCATCTTCAAGATCAACTGGCATTAAATGTGTTCGTTCTTCATCTAAATGAGCCAGATTACAAAGTCCTCTAAAAAGAAAATGGAATAAATATGAATTAAAAATATTTTCTTTTATTTATTTACCGGCCTATGAGATCTTCTGTACCACTAGTATCATCAAAAACAGCTAATTCTAATGGTGGAAGCTCACTAAGAGTTGTATCATACATAAATGATTGATACCATTCAGGTTTAAGAGTAGATTTTATTGTCTAAACAATAATTAATTAAATATATAGAAAAATACAATTTTCAAGAAATAAATTTAATAACAACGAAGCATGTTGAATTCTGATTTGACTGAAAATCTATATTTACCATTTTTACGATACCAAAAAAGAAATAACTGATCTGATCAGTCTCAACATTCCTAAGCTCTAATAGATAATTGAAAAATTTTTAGATAAGATATTTGTTTACTTTTGATCTGGTAGAAAATATTTTTGACGAATTATAGAAAACAGGAGTTAAAACCAAAATCTTGTTTCAATTTTGTTCATGAGTTTCTTTTAACATAAAACGGTTGTCAATTTTCTACAAATAAGTATTTAGGAAATAAATAAAGATTTCAATTCGTAATTTCGAATCGCAATAGTTAAAATACAAAAGTTTTTCGTCCGAACTAATTTTTTGGACTTTTCAAAAATTATGTCATTACGATCGAACAAATTCTAAGACAAAACTTCTAAGCTCAAATGCGAAAAAAAAGCATTCTCATTCATAGCGTCTGACTTGTTGAATATAATTTCCAAAGTAACAAAAAAAACAACTGATGAGGTCCTCCAATGATAACGATATGATAAAAACAATCAATATAACTACTCCGTAAATTTTATACGAAATATAAAAGTTAGAGTATCAGAATTTAACGAGAGAACCATCCTGAGTCACACTCGCCATTGGCGCTCATCGTGATTCGATAGGTCGATCTCTGTCAGACTAGCAAAAACATAAAAGAGTTCGTCTCCATCGGTCTTGGTCGCCAAATGATGATCGGTTCAGTGGGTTTCCTATCTAAAGTTTTGCCTAAAGATAGGTCTAATGACTCTTAGAGTATCCTAAAAGTTGCAATTGAAAAGAATATTTCTTCGTCAAGATATTGAATTCTCAAGAATAGCTCTTGGACACAGATATGTCACAAAAAATCGAGTTCACTTGAAAATTCAATCATTCGACGAAGGACCATTTTTTTTTTCAGCTAAAAATTTCAGAATATTATAAGAGTCATGATCTCTATCTATATACAAAATGTTGGATCACAACTTCATTAGTCGGTCATTCAGGAAGTACCTAACAGTGGGTCGAAAATCCAGTAAACTGATCCCTTATGAACTCAAATCTTTTTTTTTCTGATTTTCTTTTGGCTTTACTTTGTTTTTTTTTATGTATCTTACTTGTGTTCGATATTTTTTATTGTTTCCAAATTTAAGTTTAATATAAGGACTACAGAGTTTATTAACACCAGATAACTTTAAATTTCGTCCTTGAATTATAAAAACATCAATTGTACGTCGAGGTAATATAACTTCATTATTTGATCCTATGCGACCACCGATTATTGATCTCATTTGTGATTGTTTTGCCAATGTACGAAGAACCTTAATTTAAATATAAAAACAAATCTTCATAAAATTTATATATATATATATACAGGGGTCGCAGCGGCATGTGTTCCAAAATCAGGAAAGCAGACAGGAAATTTTTTTTAAAAAATCAGGAATTTTTATAAAAATCAGGATTATAAACTTTATTCTAATATTGCTTTTTTGGAGGTCAAATTTGCGTCAAAGTGGGTGCCAAAATCATGACTTGTTACAATTAAAATGTAGGTTGCTGCAGTAAACACTGAACATGAAAAACGCAGGTAATGCACAGACGTTTTTTCAAATTCAGGAACGTATATCTCGACAACCAATGAAGCTAGAGAGTTGAAATTTTTCCCAAATATGTATTCGACGAAATTCTACTTCTCATAAAAATTTCAATTTTTTATCTTTATGCAATTGTGTTTTACACAAAAAATATTGGTCGGTAACGCACAGACAAAAAAGTCCCTCGTTTTTTGAGTGCATGTAAGAGAAGTGAAAACACGACAAGATACTCTGAGTTAATGAATTAGGAGAGAAATGGTTTTGTAGCTAACAGTCAGGGCTATCTTTTGGTTAAAAGAAAACGTCGATGCGTTGAAAAATGAGCGAGTTATAGACAAAATACCAAGTAACGCACAGACACTTTTCTGCGAAAGACAAAGTTTTAGCCGATTGTATTGGTCTGGAACATCAAAATAATGATGTTGATTCATATTTTGACTGTCACGAGTGTTGTTATATTAGAAATGTTTTCAAATTTGTTTAAGCCAAAAGAGTGCTCGAATTATTGAAGCAGAAAAAAGAGCTCTTTGGGGGCATTTTCCTATGAAAACTGTAGATTTTGGATGGCAAGTATAATTTCTTATCTAGATGTTGAACGGAAAACGATGTAGATCGACGCAGGATGTATGAAAACCTAAGTAAAAACGTTGAATGAGTAAGATCACTTGTTTTGCATCGGAGAATTTGGGTCGTCAACTTTAGCCACACTGGTTGACCGTTAGCCGTTTTTGCTGTGAAGCTGGTTAAAACAGAATGAATTATGCAGGAACTTATTGTTTTATTCAGATACACACACTTTTCGTCCTGTACTATTTATTTCTTTTCGTTCTCTTTCATTGCCATGCTTTTATTCTAATTTGTTATTCTCTCTCCATATATAAAATAAACAATCATGTTATAGCGATTCAATTTTGAGCAAATGTGGAAATCTCGGATTCAAATCCGAGTGTTATGTGTACTTCAAAAAGTAAAAGTAATTGACGACAGATTGATTTTGATCAAACTGTCTAAAAAAAAATCATCCTTGAGCGCACTAAGAAACTGCCCCTTCAGTCCTGCCGATGCCCTCTTTTTGTCCCGTAGGACGCGGCGAGGAGTTAGTTCCGAAGCCTTTATTTATTTGCATCAATAAAAACTTGTTTATTGTAATTAATTATTTTGATGAGTTTATGGAACCTTCCTTCATTTTATAAACTCATATTCATTATATCATGTTTAGGTATAAATTGTTGACGATTATTTAGAAAGGGTAAGAGAGGATCATAATGATTGCCAGTGAACTGAATTCATAAACTCAATTTGTTCATTTCTGATTTGTTTCCAATATATTTAAGATGGCCATCTGTGGTTCCTTTATCGAACTGATCAATCAATTTTTTCTTAATCTTTTATATACCGTTTTGTAGCCCGTGAAATTCTCTATCGAATGGTATATAATAGTTGAGCTTTTGTTTTGATTATGAGAGAAAAAGTTTTTATATGAAAGCCGGGATAGGTCAATGTTCGCATAGAAAAGCACAAGAATTAATGACATTTTTTGCGATAACTCGGCAATTTCTAGACAGATCACTCTTATCTTCGAACTCGACCAAGACATTGATGAGACGATTCTATGACAAAAGTTTCTTGACAATCAGTTAATGTTCTCAAGGGTTATCGTAGAAACGGGCGGACGGACGGACAGACAAACTGACCAATTCTATAGTGTACTCACTTTTTGAGTACACAAAAAACAGAAAAAATGAATGATTAAAGTGAACATTAATTTATATATTGTATCTTTTTTTGTTGAAGATATTCCATAATATTTTTTTTATGCATTTGGATAATAAACTAATTAAAATAAAAATACAACACGCCATGATCAAATAAATATGTCCCTATCGGGATGGATCATGAAAAATCAGGAGAAAATCAGGATTTTCAGTCAAAAACAGGAAAAACAGGACATTTTTAAAAAATCAGGAAAAAAACAGGAAAGTAGTACGGCTGCGAGGCCTGTATATATATTTTATTCTTACTTCATCACGAAATTCAATTGATTTTGGTATCATTGTAATACTAATTTTAATTGTACCAGTTTTTCCATCATTTCTTCGTTCATCTTGTAATTCAAGTGTTGCAGAATATAATTTATGTAATGGTACTTTATATAAATCAATTTTTGTTGTACCCATTGGATCATCACGTCCAATACGATCATGATCAAATATATTAAAATAAAGTGGAATATTTAAATCATGTACAAAAAATATAAATTTTTCATTCCATACAGGATTTAAATTTTTTGATACAGTATTTGTTATATATTTTTCTTTATTACCATATAAAACTTTAACATATGGATCACTTGAACCATTAATATCTTTAACAGCTAAATCTTTTGCTCTTTCAATACAAATTTCAGCCCAATAAACTTGTTCAATATTAATATTATCATTATTATTATTGGTGGATGATGTATTTGTTAAAATTGATGTAAGTGCTGGTGGTATAGTCATAACAGTACGTGCATGTTGAGTTAATTGTTCTTTAAATTTATTGAAACTCAACCGACTTGAACTTAATTTTCGATTAGATCCAGTTAGTTGTGTTTCATTTTGTTGTCCTTCAATGTCAGGTACTACATTTGAAGAGCTATTTAATATTGTCTCTTTTTCAGCATCATTTTGGATAGTTGTACTAACAATAGGAGTTAATGGTGAAGATGAATCAATTTCATTTTTTATTGAATCTTGATTTTCTTCATTTGTAGATGATGGTGTTGCCTCCTAGAAAAAAAAAAGTATTTTATTTATTGACATAAAAACTCATAATTAATTGATTACAAGCACAAATATCTTATGGTGTATATTACAGGAGTTTATTCAAAAAGAAAATAAAAATGTTATAATTGACAAGCATGAGTCTTTTTTCTTATGTTCCATCGTTTTTTTTTTATATCTCGAGAAACATAAACTTTTAGATGAGACCTGTGACACATACACTGAAAATTCTAGAGATGACTTGTTACAACAAAAAAAAACAGTCTATCTTTATCAACTATCATACGAAACATTAAAAAAAACAGCAAATAAAAGGAATAGAAACTCATGGTCATATTCTTGAGCTTTTACTCATTTAACTTTTGTTTACTTGATGGCCTAGTGTCATTTTTTTTTTATTTATCAGAAAATGAAAACGTCTCGATTGATACGGTTTACAAATAATATTCATCAATCTACAATATCTTTCAATTAATATTCATAAGAATTATTCGAAAATACTACATGAATATATGCAAGACTACTAGGATCGTGTGTGATTCTCTTTTGCAAAAAACAACTATACAATATTTGAAATAAATTCCATACTCACTTCATTAGTTTCTTTTAAAATAGCATCCATTTACCAGGTCTCAATCTATATGTGTTGTGCACCAACATCCAACAAAATACATTAATAAATATGTGAAAGAAAAATCGATCAAGCGAATCGACAGGTGAAGAGACTTCATACTATCGTTTGTTAATATGAAAAAGAAGAACGAAAAAATAGTTTGATAAATAAAATGATTTGTAATCGGTTAGTTGGTTGGTATCAAGTATGTTTCACATGAATGTATAAAACACGAATGACTGGCATAAACAGAAAGGATTGAACCTTATCTAGAAATATTCAACCTTCTCATCTCCGTTTAGAAACTTTGAACATGCTATGACTATTGATATGAATGTTCTCTAGAAAAAACTTTCAAAGTGCTGATCTTCGTCTCGAATATGTTTGTTGTTTACATTTCAAGCAATCATCCAAAAACAATTTTATTTCACATATTGGCAATATTCATTCGATGAAACATGTCTTAAGAATTCGGTTAATTAATAATTGACTGTGATATATAAAAAAAAAATGACTTTCATTTAGAAATTTAATAGGCATATATAATGAAAAGATCCAGTATTGCGTAGAATTCCAAATGACTTACTGGAATTGAAATAAAAGATGGTAATAATGAGAAGTTATTATGATCATTTCATATGAATGGTATGGGTCAACGATATTTATCAGGTTTAATAATATGTAATTTAACTTGATTGAGTAAACATAAACGATGTAAAAAAAATTAAACTGTCCATGAAAAAAAAGAAAAACTAGGAATACAAATGCATGTCAACGCGTTCTTTTTCTTCACGCATATTTTAACTAGAACATGTGTATGTTTTGTATAACGCATCATGATGTCTAAATATCTAGAGAAATGCTGCTTTTTTTTCAGTGAGAGTGCAAAAAGAATAATAGTTACGAGATGTTGAATAGATTTGAACTAAGGCCATTTGTTTTGACTAATGACGATACATAAAGAATAGAAGATGAAATTTGAATTTATGTCGTTTTGAGAGATTCTGTCGCTTGATTATGAAAAATAAATGGTTATATATTCATTTAAGTAATTTTCCCATATTTTTTCATATTTCTCTTCGATATTTTCATGCTATCAGGCAGTTTTAAGTATATAGATATCAGTTCTATATGTAATATTTACAATTAACAATACTGTCGTTCAAATTTTGATTTAACTAATCAGTTAGGGAGATCTAATTAACAAATCATACAGCCTTATCATCCTTTCTCTTTTGTATATTTTTTTTCTTAAAACAAACGTTATAGTTTTTTTTTTATTTTGTAAAATATTAGATGATTTATCTGTTGTTATCTTTATAAAGATGAAGATTTTTTTATTTATCTTAGATTTTCTCTGTCTTTATCCTTTATATTTTAAAAGTGCCATTAAAATGATTTACTTTTTTCTAGATTTGAAAAAAGTCTAACACAACAACTTGAAAACTCAGAAATTTTCACTCTTTGTTCCATAGAATCAAATGACGAAGGTTAGCTTTTTTTAGCTACTCTTTATATAAAGTATAACTAGATTCTGTATTTGTCGTACACTTGATTTGGTTGAAACTCGATTCAGTTGGAAAACAAAAAACGAAGCAAAACCATGTATATTCATTGGAAGAAGAATTCCCCTAACAAGGAAATTCTTCTGTATCGAAGTAATTATTATGAGGTTTGATTTGTAAGCATGGATTAAGTCACTCGTGCAATTATAATCGTCACTGATAATTAAACAAAAGTTATTTTTTTTGTTATTGAGATTTTTCAACATAATACAGACAGCTAACCTTACGATGAAGTGAAAAAGTGATTAGTGAACTGTTAGCCGTAGAGTGAATAGAGATGTGCGGAGTCAAGCCTTTTAAAATCCGACTCAGACTTCATTCTGAAAGGTTTTTGTGAAACACAATCTCAAAGAAGTGTTGAATTATAGAGAGTGGATATTCGAACTTTTTCTCTCCTTAGACAGATGTGGCACATTTCTTAGTCACAACTCATCATAAGAAAAAAAATG
Organism: Rotaria sp. Silwood1; assembly: GCA_905250075.1. NCBI lineage: Eukaryota > Metazoa > Rotifera > Eurotatoria > Philodinida > Philodinidae > Rotaria > Rotaria sp. Silwood1. The sequence goes on from CAJNOP010000338.1 coordinate 37,395, forward strand.
AAATAAGATTTTCGAAATCTCTATAGTGTACACTAACTTTCACTCCCAAAACTATTCTTTTACTGACACAGATGGAGTCGGGTTTCGAAGTTGTATGCAGAGCTTTAATGGTTAACGATCTGGTTAATCATGAAACGAGCTGCTATCACGAAAATAACCGTCGATCTTCGTCATTTTTTCGCATGATATGAAAAAATAACAAGAAAGAGTCATTAAGAAAAAAAACTGATGCGTCTTTTGACTAGATTATTTGCATGAAAACATTAAAACAACACTTAATTAAAATGAATAGTATGATGCAAGCAAAGTAGAGCTTTTTTTATTTTGTAAGAATAATAAAAAAAAACTTCATTCAAGTTTGTTTCTTTTTCAAATAAGACTAAAGTCAAATACAAAATGAACTGGTTTATGCATGAATGTTGTTTCCTGCAGAATTTCTAGTTACATTTATTTTGCCAGTAGGTAGAACTAAAACTCGCACAGATGTTGAGAAACAATTGTTTACGGTTTCATAGTGCTATCTATGTAGTTAATTCAACTGTACATAATCAATACGAACAGCATGAAATAATAGACGTTGCTCGTTTAAAGTGTCCTGCAGCGTTTCCAATGGCAAATGTATATAACGAAATCGAAAGGTATATAACATCTACTGCTTTAGAAATACACACCACTGTAGACTTTGCACAGGAAACTAATACTTTCGTTTTACTACATGGAAAACTATTTTGAATTTCAAAAATCATTCTTTTAACTATGCATAAAACGCAATCTATCAGATAAGAAACTCTATTTGTTTATTGCAATGATATGAACAGTGTTTTAGTTTTTATTTCTTTACAGTCTGTGAAACTTGTTTTTGTACGCCTTGTTAATGAAAACTAAATGTATACAATACACTTTGCCCCAATAAACAGACTGTACATGTACATCTTCTTTTAACTTTCTAATAGAAGAACTGATCACGACAACGTTCACAGTCATGAAAATTGTTTTTCAGTCATAAGAACAATCTTGAATTTTCTCTCAATAACGATCACGCAGTTCATTAGCGAAAGCTCGTACCGGAGCGACACGATTATTCCAACGTCGATAACAAATACACAATAATCTTTTTGCTTGTCTTCGAATTTCACTTGATGTTATCATATAAATGTAAAAATCAGTGCAATATTGAATATAAAATAAACAAATAGCTATTAAACGAAAAAATTGAACAATATTTTCTTGATCTTCACTTCGAATAACTTTGATATTTTAAATAAAAAAAATTGTTTTTGATACAATGCACCATTAATTCAAATATAAATTAATCTTTTAACAGAACATTAAAAGAATTGCTTTATTTAATATTTAAGTATACATATCAAAAACAAAGAAGATAGTTGTTTGATTAAAAGGTTTTTTTATCAATGAGAAACAATGATGATAATAAATAGGAAATTTTTTTGATAAAGACATGAAAAATGTTTCGTGGGTGTGGGTAGACGTTAGAAGCGTGCATCGGATTTCGGAATCCTATTTCGATTGCAACAAAATCACAGTCAGTGACAGATTTTTTTTTCGAAGTTAAAACTACAGTTGATGTAAACTATAGAAATCCCTATTTTGTTTTTTTCTTATGCAGCGTTTATCTTTGAAAATTGAAACGTCCAGTCAACAACAATTCTCAATCCAATAGCCGAATAACATGAAATAGAAAAAAATCAAGGAAAACATCTAAACTAGACTAACTTTCACAAATGATTATTCGGAAAAAGAAGATCATCAGTATTTAATATTTCAATCTTTATCATTAAATGTATTTTTATCATCTTCACGCGATTTTAAGTGAGACAAAATCGCTATATACCTAAGTTGTCTCTAATTTGCGATATAAAGCTGCTCGTGCAATCTCTATGAGATTAAAATGTGGAAGAGGATGTGGATGCTCTGTTATTCTATCTATATAGGGAAACATTTCTTCAAAGTCATTTTACTTAATCATGTATAAATGCAATTAGGGGTGGTCCTGTAGTATTATTTTAGAAAATAAAGACAAAGTAAAGCAATAAAGGATACTTTTAGAAGAGAAAATGTGACTGGAAGGGGTCTAGGATCGCATAATTTGTATTAAGAGAGATTTTTATCATTCAAAAACTAGAGAAATAAAAACTTTATTTTTAGTTTTTTAGTGTATTAACAAGCAATGAAGTCTTCTTATACTATTCTTGATGCCATTTAAGACTCACTGTTTAATGAGGCATCTTTTTGAGACGTTTTAGTTCAACTTCAATCTATGTAGCACTTCGCAAAACATAGTCTATATTGCTTTGACTAAATGGAGGTTTCTAAGGAATAAAATGAATTTGTATGTTCAGTCCTATATGTTTTATTGCTAGTGTGTTATCAGGTGTAGACATATATTTGTAAGAGTTCAGAGTAGGTATTTGAAACGAGTTTTTTTCATACTAAGAGTTCAGCCTATTCCATGCTTTCTCTGTCTGACTCTTGTTCAATCAGATTGTTCGACACTGTGAGTCCTGTATGTTTATTGGGCCTAGGTGTTGTTATGACCTGTGAATGTTGGTGCTGAGTATGTCGCTAGTGTGTATGGCGGCACGGCTGTCTTTATCTATTCGAGTATGAATGTGGCTGTGGACTGAATGCGACAGTGCAGTCGTTGTCGCTATGGATCGTTCTAGGTATGGGGCAGTGTTACAACTGGACGATTTTTTTTTCTTACGGGTATCGGTCTAAACCGGTCAGACCAGACTTGCTGATAGGCCATCATCAGCCATTGTCTATTTTTCTCACCTTGCAAGAGCCAAATCAACATCTCGATTAGTTATACCTACCTCTAACTCGCTACGGAAACAATCTCAGGCTTCTGTTCACTAGTATAGTGCTTTGGTGAAACGTGATTATTAATGGATATTGAAGTAGGTGACGAGAAAATGCATTCCAAGTCATCCAGCTTTCTTCAAAGATCGTGAAAAATATAACTATGCTTTTTGAGCCAAAGGAAAAACTGTGGCAAAGATTTTCATATGTCTAAAACGATCTAGTAGATTTTGTCGCACGTTGGCTTTTGGTTTCATTATCGTCTATCATTAAGTTGATGAATCTCTCTAACGCAAAAAAGGGAAAATTTCGTACTTCATTGTACTCTGATGATCAGCTAAGATTATCCTCTGTAACTTCTTAGCTATGTCAAGGCTAGTACTAACATGTGTCGAAAGTATATTAGTTTGAGCTCATTTTATAGTATAAGTCTGTCAGACAATAAAGCCCAAATATTTCGTCCTATTTTACTGATACTTAAATCCTAAAGTAATTACAATGAACTCTTTGGGCTTTAGTGTCAGACAGACTTATATAAAATGAACTCAAACTAAAAGGTTCTTGGTACACTTTGATACTAGAAGTGAAATAGCTAAGAAGCTCTAGAGGATAGTTTCGAAATACACTTGGAGTACGGTGATGTACAGGTAACCTATGAAGTATTCGCTGTTTCTTCCTTAGATTCCTATAATGATTAAAATAGTTCAATTATGCTTAATATTTTCATCGTATTGGGATTGTATTGAAAGCTTTTTCTTCAGCATCTACTTCTATAGGTTTTCTGTCTTTTGTCAACTATTGATGGATACAAAATTTCATAACACTACAAATTCTATATCAACTTTGTATGCTAATAAAATATTCGTCAGGCATTGCAACTCTCACTCAACTGTGCATGTACTCTGTCTTTTCTCTCTCGATAGGCTTACTTTATTATCTCGTTTGTCTTTGCGCAAGATATCGTATAAATAATACAAAATACAACATAAATATATATTAAATTACAATAACAAGCAGCGATTCTATTTTATTTCAATAATATAACTTGATATAGAAGTGACTTGAAAAAAGAAATTAGGAGTATTTTGATAACTAGTCACTAAATAGAAATATTCTAATACCTATCTCTTCACAGAAATAGCCATTGATCTCAGTTAAACTAATTTCATATACAAAAACAAACGCCTCTATGATCAATTTTTTTTGGAAAAAAAACATACAAAAACTCGAAAAATATACCTCGATTGGTACAGAGGAAGTTGCGTCCACCAACCGTTATATCGATCGATAAGGAGTCCTCAATCGCAGGAAACCGGCCATTTACCATTTCCGGTTGCAAAAATGCTATGAGCTACATATCGATGTGTGCGAATGTCAATGTTTGGGATAGACATCAACACTTAAGCCCAATAAACACACTGAACTCATAGTGTCGAACAATCTGATTGGACAAGAGTCAGACAGAGAAAGCATGGAATAGGCTGAACTCTTAGTATGAAAAAAACTCGTTTCAAATACCTACTCTCAACTCTTACAAATATGTGTCTACACCTGATAATACACTAGCAAGAAAACATATAGGACTGAACATACAAATTCATTTTATTCCTTAGAATCCTCCATTTAGTCAAAGCAATATAGACTATGTTTTGCGAAGTGCTACATAGATTGAAGTTGAACTAAAACGTCTCAAAAAAGATGCCTCATTAAACAGTGAGTCTTAAATGGCATCAAGAATAGCATAATAAGGCTTCATTGCTTGTTAATACACTATAAAAAGCTAAAAATAAGGTTTTTATTTCTCTAGTTTTTGAATGATAAAAATCTCTCTTAATACAAATTATGCAATCCTAGACCCCTTCCAGTCACATTTTCTCTTCTAAAAGTATCCTTTGTTATAGAGAACAGTAAAGATGAAGGATCACCCAAAATGTAATTAAGAAGTAGTTAATATATTATTACGAGACGTTATTTCGGTAAGGTCTGTAATCATATACTAACCATGTCTGCCACCGTCTGTGATGAAGAAGAGACGTTTCCAAAGTATCTGTTAGGTCTCGAATGAGTTGTCACTAAAAAATCTCTGAAGTCGGTGGCGGTGGGCGGACGGTTCCATTGTATGCGCATTCAGGTTGAGATCTGTAGTCTGTATCGACCTTCTTAGTGAGGGCTGCGCAAATACGAGTACAACTTGTACTACCTTTTTTCTACTACAATTGTAGCATTCATGTACTTTATGTACTATACTATGTACTACGTATAATACATAGTATAGTACATAAAGTACATGAATTCTAGAATTCTAGGTTTTTCGGGGGTACATGGGGGTCTATGTATAATACATAATACATAGTACATAAAGTACATGAATTCTAGAATTCTAGGTTTTTGGGGGATACATAGTGGGTCCTTGTATAATACATAGTACATAATGCATAGTATATAATACATAGTACATGAGGAGTGTCACATGTCCCGAATTTTGGAGATCTCTTGTAGGCATTGCGCATCCCCAGCGAGACACGCGGCACCCACACTCAGGAGATGTGGTCACTCAGTATTGGAGATGTATTATCTCCCTTAGAGATGCAGATCTCCGACACCAACACCCACACCACCATCACCACCACCACCCTGCGTATCGCCCAAAAACCTAGAATTTCAGAATTCATGTACTTTATGTACTATGTACTATGTACTATGTACTATG